>CAWUFW010020307.1:0-155825 GCA_963921515.1 Calotriton arnoldi | reverse complement strand
GGCCTCGTGGACTCCACAGTAGCAGACGCCCTCCTCTCGCTACAATCCAAGAAGTTCAAACAGAAAGACTCATCACGTTTGAAGAGCCACCTGTACGGAATGAAGGACTAAGCAACAATGCTATGGAACTCGTTCCACTTCAACAAGAAGTTCAACTTCAAGAAGAAAATCACCTTAACAACCAAGTTGCAATAAGACCGACTACAGATGTCTACGTCAACATGCCTCGTCAAGAGCAAAATTCGATTAAAAAAATCCCGATGCAATTCCAAAAATTGATCGAACTGCTTCTGGTTATTTCATGAACTTTGATACGTTTTCACTGGATCCAAGCGAGCCGGACACGACGCCAGCCCAAAAATCACACAAACAGAAACTCATTGACTTTTTGCACTTTTTTAGAAAGACTTACCTGGTGTAACCTTGGATAGAACTATGGTATATCACTGGGATTCTATTTTTTTTTTTCTGGCTAGGTTTAACTATAACTTTTAGTATGCCTATTAATGGATGATATCTCCAGCAGAGCTCTACAGCCCAAAGAGTCAATTTGATTTTAAAGCCACACCAGTCTTCACATCGTGAACCAAGAGACTTGTCTTCAGTGAACATCACAGCAGTTCCTATACCGGACGGTATAGTATGGGACAAGATTGATTTCGATATATTCGGTCCGACTGAACGTTTAAAGCTTAAACATGTATTTACAATTTCTTTAAGTGATATTACCTCCAGTACATTGTCTGATGATTGGGATACTGAATCTGTAAATAATATGATGTCTGATTTGGAAAAAACGGCAGCATTTCCGAACAATGAAATGTTAGAAGATACTTCAGACTATGATACATTGTACTGTTACCAACATTATGGTCATCATTTCTTGCACAAATCTATAACACCTAAATGTATTTGAATACCACCAGTGGGAACACTGCCCAACACCCCCAAAAGGTAGTTCGCAAACCTTTGCACAGAAATTCACATACTTTTCAGGGTTTAATACATCTGACCTGAAGTCATTTTATTACAAAGTGGCAACAACATCAGCACAGAAAATTATGTTGACTAACACCAAACAGATTTACTCTGCTTCCTTTATGGCCCAGTTGTCTACACAGGGTTTCGACCTATGGAAGGACACTATAGATTTAAAATCAATCTGGGGTTCTAGGGACTGGCAGGTCCAGGGAACAGAAGCGCTTTTTAGAGCATGCCTCATTCCACAGCAGATGATATTTCTAAATGACACTGTGCAACAGACATCCTGTCTTAGACTGGCCAAGAACAAGGAAATTAACACACCTGGGTTTCCAGCACCATCACAGATGGGTGGGGGGCAGAATTCAACTACACATGGGGTAGGATTAGATGACATTCTCCAGTACAACAGGTCAGATCCCAATTGGACAGAATGGCTGATTTGGCCCATTGACACAAACACATGTCAACAGAGATTCCTAGGTATAACCGAGGGGTTTAGTATCAGTAGGCCAGATACACGCTATGTACAAAGACAACACCCAGGGGTGGTGACAACCTATAGTGTTGAGACGTTGTACCTTGATTGGCTAGAGACCTCAACACTCACAGAAGTAAAACATCACTTGACCTTACTCACACCTGATGTGGACCTTAGGGATTTCTTGTCAGGCCCAAGGAAAACACGTCAGAAACGTTTCATATATGCTGGCATGTATGCCTATTATAATGAAAACTGGAAAATATCCCAACAGGAGGCTGCAGAAAGAATAGGGGAAATAGACCGTATTAACTTAGAGAAGGCATTAGCTGTAGTGGACAATGGGTTAACAACTTTGACCTCCAGGATTTACTCATTAGGCAACATTGTGTCTTCGGCAATCGACATATTAGAACAAAACCAATTACGTTCTATTATGATGTTAAGCTGGACGATGCAATCTTTGCGTGCAGGCTATGTGCCCTGGCATTTTATAAACACCACATCTCTATTTTCAAAATACAATCTAACTGATAAACAGACAGAAATGGCACAAAGGGGAGCCAAATATACAATGCTGCGTATTCAGAAACTGGAAAGGTTACCATTCACTGTAGCCGAATCACCATCAACTGAATGGCTAACTCATGGCCAAATCACTCTGCCGATCACTACGTTTCAGTTTCAATATTGCCTTGAGCAAAGGCAGGAAGGCAGATATGAAAAAATGGGTAAGGGTTACATTAAGGAATCTTGGGAGTTACCATATAGATATCGATGCAGGAATGGGGATCGAGAAGTGTATCTGAGTGGTACAAACTGCAAGAACGCTTTAAGCGGTTCTCTCATGTGTCAAGATATTTCTCTGCACGGAGCATGTAGTGGTTCGGTAGCGAACTTATCGTGTCACATGTCAGGGACCCCAGCGGCCATGATCACGCTGGTTTTCCAGCTGCTCTCGAATGGGAGTTACTTGATGCTAAACGATCAAGGTTGCTGTGGGATGCTTCCGGGCATCGCCTAGCTGGTCACTGTTAACTCCAGGGTTACTTGCTGTATGCAAGTATTGTTTCCGCCACTGAACACAGTCAGGGAGGCGCCGTTATGCCTTCGTTGAATGTTTCCTTTATACAATTTGATACTTTGAGCAGACTGAAAGCCATGCTTTTACAGCAACCCGTGCCCTTAACCTCCGCTAGAGAAACCTTTGAACTTCAAGTTGCAAGGACCTCGACTGAGATACAGGCGCTTATACGTACAAACTGCCCCTTTCATTTAGCAGAAATGGTGGGTCGTATCTTTAACATGTCTGATACGAGCTGCATTGTACACCTATTTAAGACCATAGGGTCAGGACTATTAAGCACCTTTCAGACAGTCCTCGGAGTAATTCCAAATTTTATACACTCCGTATTGGGAAGCGTCTTTGGAGGTCTCCTGCTTATCCTGTTCCTAATTGCAGGAGTCCTGATTGTAATCTTACTGCTACGCAATGGACGGCCCAATTTCCGAGGAAATGGCGAATATACTCATGGAGCGGAAATACCGTGAACGCATGGTGCAGCTTCTGGGCTTACCTTGCCTAAGAGAAATGAACGCCTCTTGGTTCCTATCGTTTAGACCAGTCTGGGTGGACTGCATCTTACCTGTTCTTTGATGCCTGTTTTGCGGAGAAGAATGCGCGTTGGATCTCTGTCTAACGTTTCCATCAGATACGCCTCCGGACATGGATGCTATGCTGGACCCCCTAAAGGCCCATGCTCTGCGTTGTCCCCAGTGTCTTCCAATTCTGATGAACGTATTCCTTTAGAATCCACAGGTGCCGTTTGCTCCTGCTGGGTTTTGTGGCTCCTCCACAGGCACTCAGGTAACAACTGCCGCAGCACCGACTGTTGGCAGTGCTGAATTCCATCTGTGTGCGATTGACGTTCTCTGTGAGGCGTTGGATTTGTCGTCTGCAGTAGCTAGCACCGATAATGCTGTATCTCCAAGCCAGGACACTTAATCTTGAATTGGCTCATCGCGTCCTGGGAAAGAATTCGGCTTCTCTACTTCGTTTCATAAATAAACGAACTAAAATTGGAACATTTCCTAAATTGACACTTTCACTTGAGAAAAGAGTGGCCTTCTTCTGCTTGTAGTAATGCAACTTTTATAAGTGAGACAGAATTGACTTTTTCAAGTGGCAACAAAAGAATAGCTGATTTGTAACATTTTTAAACATTTTTTAAATGTGCTTTTAAAACAATGTTTTTAGCTGTTTTTAAGATTATTTTTTTTAAATTGTCCAGATTTTAAGTATGGTCATTGTCATCCATTTCGGAAGTGGAGTGGGTGTTATGTTTCGTGTAGAGGCCCTAATATAGACACGTTCATATATGCCGTATATGGTCATAATCGTATATGCCCTATTATGGTCATAATCGTATATGCCCTACTATGGTCATAATCGTCTATGCCCTATTATAGTCATGATCTCCTATGCCCTAATATAGGCATGATCTTTCACCTACATTAGTTCCCTACAGTACACAACGAACTCTGAGGGTTGAACGTTATCTAGTCTGTGGTTAGAACACTGCAGGGTTTTTCCCGAACACAGGCCTACAATGTACTCTTAAATTATGCATGAGCATTCACCAGCTACATCTCCCGCATAATATGTATGTACAAAGTTCACCCCTGACGTCTTCCTCATGTCTAACAAAGACCAATACAAACCATACTGAGGGACGAGACACTTTAGGGTATAAATACTCCACATCTTGCCTCGGTAAGATGGAGGGAACCGAGACTTCCATGCTGACACACTGACCAGAGACGCTGAGGCTCCTGCATGCAGTCGCTCCAGCTGATAGCGGTATCACACAGCCCTTGCGGGGTGTCCAACTCGAGACCAGGACGGGGTCCCACACTCTCTCTATTCAGGTAATGGGGTTCGACTAAATCGTAGAAGGATTCTTGGCTCTTAGGCTTTTAGACCTACACACATGCTAGGTACACTTAGGTACATCTAGTTAGGCATCGTAGGAGTACGCGCACTTTTATAATGCATTTTATATATTCATGTATGTAACCATTATTATTGCAAAATGGTAGAACTGTACTACCCTTTCACTTTTATCGTACTCCTGATAATATATCTCTGCTATTGTCTGCTGGTTGCTGCAGCACATATATTTTACACTAGATTAACAACTGTTCAATAAATACTTATTGAAACGCCCAGACTGTTTATTCTGTGTAACTCTCTGAGACAAACCGAATAAGTAAGCACGAGTGACTGAGCGAAAAGTAGTACATTGTTTCCACGATTCTGAGGGATCAGGGTTGTCATGATCTAAGGTTGCCAGAAACTAATCTCTCCCCGATAAGAGGAGATTCTAGTGGCACTGTGAGCTAGCTAATGCAAATCCAGCTAACATACGCGGTGGGGGTGCACAGAGTCAGTCTAACACCAAGCCCACAGTATATGTTATCCAAACGCACAGGTCCTGCATGGATACTATAGGAACTACACGACAGGTGGGCCAGTCTGTGTTAAGGGATTGGGGCTACTACCCTGCTGGCTCGGGACTGCTTCATTGTAAGTGTTCACATTTCCCCGTTTTAGCATTCTAAAGTTTAAAAACGTCTCTAAAGTAACTTTTAACAGGATACATTTTATGGTGCAGCTTCTTCCTCCCTTGTCCTCCCTTGTCATCATATAAAGAAACTGCTAGTCCCTCAGAGGCTCCTCTTCACACCTCGTATTCACATCTGAAGTCTACAGCATGGGCGACCACTTAAGGGACACACTGTGCAGGCTCGGTCGGCGGCTTTTCAGTCCACCCCTGCACGTGATGCACAATTAGCGCTGTTGGGTGTAAGAGTTGTGTCCGGCAGTGGGTGCCAAATGCTCTACTATTAAATATACATTACTAGGGTCTGTGAAGATTTGTGTGCCACATTATCCACAGAGTATTTGGGACGACAAGGGACTGAATACCTCTGTCCTTGCTTTCACTTTCGCAATTTTAGATAAATTCCTACTCTTTTGGGGGTAATATGGTTAGAAAGCAGACCCATAGGACAGCTGTCAGCTCTTCCTTGGCTGATAAAAATAAGAATCAATGTTTGGCATGTACTACTTCAACTTTAGGATACCTTTGGATGCATATAAATATTGGATTTAGGGTCAGATGTACGACCATTCTATTTGCGAGGCGCAAATTGCGACGATTTGCGACTCGCAATTTGTGACTCACAAAATGGAAGGTACAACAGTGTCTGAGACACTGTGATTGTCAAATGGATCGCAAAGGACCTGCCTCACTAATATTCATGAGGCAGGTCGCAATTTGCGACCCATTGGGAATGACCTGCAAACACAGGTATGGTGGCCTGCTGGGGACAGCAGACCCCCATCTGTGTTTGATTTTTCAAAAAAGCAAATGGCTTTTGCAAATGCAGCCCATTTTCCTTAAGGAAAAACGAGATGCATTTTAATTATTTATTTTTTTCTTCATTTTTTAAGGGCAGACAGTGGTCCCTGGGACCACTGCCTGCTCTTAAAAATATGTTTGCACCCATTCACAAAGGGGAAGGGGTCCCCTGTGAACCCCTTCCCATTTGTGAGTTGCATACCACCTACTTGAAGTTAACTGCAATTGTTTTGCGACCGCAAAAGCAGTCGCAAAACAATTGTACATACCATTCTGACTCACTATTATGAAGGGGAGCCCTTGGCACACCCCTTCCTAATAGCGACTCGCAAACATTATTTTGCGAGTCACCAATTCGCAAAATAGCATTCGTACATATCACCACCCTTTTTTGCGGTTGCAAATGGGCTGATTTCCTGTTTACAAACACAAAAAACGGTCATACATCTGGCACTAAGTTATGTATTTGTTTCAAGAGTTTTATGAAGTGCAACGTTGTTAGAATAAAAATTATGCTTCCGTATTGTTTTTACGTAAGTTAGCATTCGCGGCGCCATCTTGTGTACCGGCGCCATTTTGTATCATGAATGAAACTAATTCTCCACCATTTCCGAGAAACGGCCTTCTCTAGGTTATGTTTCTCCAGAGCTGAGTTCTGCCACACTAATAAATTTACTGTTTTTATTAGCACATACCTTTCCTCTAGATGTAAGCCCTCTCCCACTTGTCTAGCGGTGGGCACAGGCAGGATGACCTTGACTGAAACTTACTCCTTTCTAATTTACTGTCCAGCTGCATCTCTCTGGAAAATTCCATGGTGGGCGTGTTTTCATTGATTCTGAAATGAACATAATGTATCGTTATGCTTGTTGAAGTTAGATACTATCTGCAGCACTCTTAGCGACTGGGCAGACAGGGCTCTGCTCTGAGCGAAACTTTGAATAAACTGTTATTGGTTTGTATTCTCTACTGTCTTACCAACTCTTCATTTCGTAGAAGGCAGAGAGGTGGCCGTGAGTGACCCGAGTGACCCGAATCGGGCCACTTCCTTCAGTTGGTGCCCAAACAGGGACTCCTTCGGGTGAGTGGCCCTTCCCCTTCCGCGGACGGGGGGAGGTCGAGGCTATCATTGGGTCGGACGGACGGATCAGGGATCCCTGCACGAAGAGTTTCTGATACTCGCAGCTGCCCCTTCTGTCTGGTCGGTCGGTGCCTCGCCCAGTGGTCATCCCGACTGGAGTCCTGAACGGCGAAACCCTTGGATTTGACCGTTTGGTCTGAAGAGACGGCAGTGGAGAATAGATTTGTTCTGACCTGCATATATCAGGTGAGTTTGTTTTGGTTCTTTGTGGATATGGTACCATTTTGGTTTGTATTTTGTATGGTCTAAGGACCATCTTTGGGACAAAAACAATTACAATTGTTTTGCTAGGCATAGAATAGTGAGTCTGTTCTCTTCTGAAAATGCCTAGTCTTAGTAAAATGTTTGCCTTGTGCTGTCGTCGTTGCTCTACTGAGGCTCGATTGGAAGAAAGTCAGCCGGCTCCTCCAGAGGGCACTCCGAATTTTGATATGTAAGTGAAGCATGGTCTTGGCCCTATTATGTTTTGTACATTATGGCACAAATATACGAGGAACAATGCCGAATTGCAGTGGCCGTTGACGGGCACTTTTGATGAACAAAAGATTGAGTATTTACAAGAACAGTTGTTTAAGAAAAGAAGTAGGCAGTCTATGTTTGATTCCCTTAGAATGTGGCAAAAAGCAGCTAAGCCGAGATGAATGAAAGCAGAGAAAGAGGTCCGGAAAGAGAGAATGCAGACGTTGACTCAGAAGGCTGTAGCATATGACAGGGAAAAGCAGGAGAAGGGTATTGAATGTGAAGATAGAGGGTTTCGATTACATATTGACAAATCATATGTGGCTCAGGAGGAAGATGATACTTTTGTGGAAGAATTGTTGGATGCCCGACCACCGCCTCCATATGCCCCGCAGAGAATATATCTTACTGTTCCGGTGCCCTCACAGCCGCCTGTTACAGTTGCACCTAATGTCTCTATCCTGTGTTCACTGTTGTTACGTCAGTGGCTGTGGCTTCGGCTCCTCCTCCTCCTCTTTCTTCAGTTTCTTTGCCGTCTGTGGCAACTGTGACTGTTAGAACTCCTGCTGTACCTATTGTTTCAGCATCCCTTTTGCCAACTCTTTCCCCTGCGACATAACCACCAGCGACGATAATGCCTGTTACTTCTGTTGTTTCTCCCACTGTGGTTTTTCATCCTCTGACATTAGTGAGTAGTGGGTCGCCGGTGCGTGGATTTGAGGATAGGGATTGGGATTGGAGGAAGTTTAGGGAACGCATAGGACCATTAGTGAGGTCTGATGTGGGAGATGAAGAGAAACAGGTAATAGCCAATCAGGCTGCACAGTGGGCCCGTAATCCTATTTATAGTGTAGAGGATGTTTGGGCGACTATGAGAGACTTTGAACCTTTTATACAGCAGCATGCCCTTAAACATATGTCAGCTACTTTGATTGGTCTTTGGCAACAGTACTTTGGAGCGGAGGAACCTCAAATGTTATATGAAATTAGAGACCGAGTGTATATTAGTGAATTGGGGCCAGAACAAGTCTTTGCTAATGTTACGACAATCATAGCTTACAGGGGCAGACTGCATGAGAAAAGCTGCAAGTCGGTATCCCAGTTTCCGATGAGAGAGGTTCATCCTACATATCACCCAGAGATACCAGAGTTAACGGATGGGTGAGGTAATGTGACTCAAGTGGCACAGGCAGCCCGGTTTCAAGAATGATGGGTTTATACACCATGGAAAAGAAGCGAGGTTTTATCCCTTAAAACCCATTTGCCTGACCCTAGAAAGAATCTTACTGCTTATTATAAAGAGTTGACTGAAGCTGCTTCTTCAACGGTAATGACTCTTGCTGACATTTAAATGTTTTTTGGTCGTCTTGTTCCTGTTGATATCTGGAGGCAGGTCCATACTCAAGATCATGTTCCGGAGTTGGGTGGTACTTGGGATCAAATTAAGGCATGGGACCAGGAAAGAAAGCCAGGTGACAAGCCTTGGGCAGAGATACTTGCTTTGCCAGGCGCATTATTACATACATGCATTCTCTTATTCCGCCAAGAAAGGTGGATTGAGATAAATTGTTTACCTGTCGGCAGAAGAAAAATTAGAGTGTGTCTGATTTCTTTACCCGATTTGAAGGTACATTTTTGGACTACAGTGGGCAGGATTTGTCTATTGAGGGAGGTGTTTGGTTGTTTGTTAATAGATTTGTCTCTAACTTCCTTCCTGAAATTGCGACTCGATCGCAAGCCTCTGAGAGTACTTGGTCCACCTCCTCTCCCTCTGTTATTTTGAATAAGTCACAAAATTATGAGCATAGAGATAATGAGGAAAAGGAGAAGACAGAGAAGAGGCATAAGGATTTAAAGATGAAGGTGTTGTTACAGTAGGCTTTTAGAGGGAATGGGAGAGGACATGGTGGTCCTGCTCGACAGCTTCCACGCATTAGTAGTCAGCCAAGAACTACGCCTTCTGGTCCGAATCAGTGTGCGCATTGTAAAGAGGAGGAACATTGGCGTAGTGAGTGTCCTGTGCTTTTGCAGAAGGTAGCAGCTCCTAGAGGGCGAGGTTCTCGTGGTCGGGGTCGTGGAGCTGGTGGGGCTGATAGGGCACAGGGTGCTGCAGCCTCACAGGGTCGTTCTGATACCAATTATTTTGATGACCCTCGAGATGGACAGTACTATCATGATGATTATGATGTGGATGAAGTGACAGGAATGCCTTACAGCTAGGACAGCCAGGAACAGAATGGGGGACCAGTTCTGATACCTGTAGACCAGTGTGGTCCTTATGTAACAGCAGAATTGCAAGGTTCAACTAAGGAGTTTTTGGTGGACAGAGGTGCGACAAAAAGTTCTGTTGCTCGAAATATGGTCCCTGGGGTGGCTCTGTCTGGCCTTAATAATGTGTTGGTTGGTTTCTCTGGTGTACCAGTTGTAAGCCCCATTTCAAAACCTCTTGCATTGACTATTGGTCCTTTCACTGTGGATTCACCATTCTTGCTGACATCTAATTGTGGTGAAAATTTGATGTGTTTGGATTTGTTAAAGAAATTGCATGCCACCATTTATTGTTCTCCGGCAGGTGTCCATATGACAATGGGTCCAGATGTAGCATGTGCTAAGCAGTGTTTGTCCAAAGACGCACCCCTTCCTGTTGAGTTTAAAGATGTACCACCCACTCTGTGGGCAACAGGCGACACAGATGTGGGATTGTTGCAGATATCACCGATTTCGATACAGGTTAAGGATGGTGCTGTTTTGCATCGCATCCCTCAGTATAAAATACCGCAGGCAGGGGAGAGAGTTTTATTGCAAATTATACAGGATTTGATTAGGAAGGGAGTGGTTGAGGAGACAACTGCTAATATTTGCATTAGCCCTTATTCTTCCAATTCTTAAAAGGGCACCCTCAGGTTCTTCTGATGACCTTGAAGTTGTTTATCATTTTGTGATTGATTTGCATGGAAGTTAATAAAATAGTGGTCCCTCAGTTTCCAGTGGTTCCTGACATTACCACTCTTTTGATGATGATTCCTTCTACTGCTAAATTCTTTTCTGTTATCAACTTGAAAAATGCATTCTTTAGTATTCCTATTCATCCGGATAGCAGGTATTTGTTTGGTTTTACCCTAGCTGGCAGAAGCTTTAGATTCTGTCGAGCTCCTCAGGGCTATACAGAAAGTCCGAGCATTTATAGTCAAGCATTAAAGAGTCAATTGGGTTTCCTTTCACTTCCCCCAGGCAATGTATTGGTGCAGTACGTTGATGACTTGCTCATTGCTTCTGACACAGAACAAGGTTGCGAAGACCGTACAGTTAAATTGTTGTTGCATTTGGCCCAACATGGCCATAAGGTGTCTCTTTCTAAATTTCAGTATTGTCGCCAGGACCTATTTAGGTCACCTACTGTCGAAGGAGGGTAGGAGATTGACCCCGGAGCGTATCAGTACCATTGTTAAAATGCCCGTTCCACAAACTCAGAAGGATGAGCGCGCTTTCATAGGTATCACTTCCTACTGTCGGCAGTGGATACCTAGCTACTCGTTATTAATCAAACCCCTGCTTGCTCTAACATTAAAGGACTTGCATGAGCCCTTGCCTTGGACGCCTGAATGTCAGCAGTCTTTTGAGCAATTGAAAACTGCGCTTTGTTCGGCTCCAGTACTGGGCACCCCAGACTACACTAAACCGTTTGTGTTGTACATCCATGAGATAGCTGTTTGCGCGCTTTCTGTTTTAACACAAAAATTTGGAGACAAGCAACAGCCGTGTGCTTATTTCTCTGCTGTTCTTGACCCTGTCGCAAGAGCCCTCCCCAGCTGTCTAAGAGCGGTCGCGGCTGTGGCCATCTCGATAAGACAATCGGCTAGATTCGTACTTGATACTGACCTCACAGTCATGGTACCCCATGCTGTGGATACACTTTTGAATAAGACAAAGACACAGCACCTCACCAGTGCACTTCTGACAGGCTATGAATTAACGTTATTTGCAAAACACATTACGATTAAAAGATGTGCCACTCTGAACCCAGGCACGTACTGCCCCTCCCTTCTGAGAATGATGGGATTGATAAACATGATTGTATCTTCCGGACGGAAGAAGAGACGAAACGACAGGTAGACTTGACTGATGTTCCCTTATCTGAACCCCAATGGGAACTATCTGTCGATGGCTCTTGTTTTAAATTACCAGATGGTACTACGACTGCTGCGTATGCTGTTACTACGCTGCATACAGTAGTTGAGACTTCACGAGTCCCCTATCAGTTGGCCCAAGCTGCTGAGCTTGTTGCCCTAATCCGAGGTTATGAATTAAGTGAGGGGCTGGTTGTTAATATTTATACTGACAGCCAATATGCCTTTGGAGTTGCTCATAACTTTGGGTGACTCTGGACGGAGAGAGGGTTTCTTACTTCCCATGGCACCAAAATCCAGCACTTTTCACCTCATATTGCGGCTGCTTTCTGCTTTGACCCTCCCTAAGAAGTTGGCTATAGTGAAGTGTAGTGCCCACCAGAAAGTCTCTGATGATGTAGGTAGGGGAAATGCTTTGGCAGATCAGACAGCTAAAGAAACGGCCCAGGCCAAAATGAAAAGAAAGTTTGTAGCAGGTCCTGCTAGGTGGGTGCCTGAGGTTACTATGTTCAAAGACACACTTGAAAATGTGAAGGAGATTCAAAGCGAGGCCACAACAGAAGAGTTAGCAGTGTGGCAAGAAAGTACAGCACGATTGAACGATGAGAGTTGTTGGATTGATAAGTCAGGGAAGCAGAGATGGATGTTGCCAGATGCATATGTTCTCCCTGTAGTTACAATGGCACATGGTCCAGCCCACAGCAGTGCTAAAGGTATTTGCAAGTTGTTAGATCCTGTATGGCAGAAGGATAACATTTCGAAGACTGCTCCACATTTAGTGAAGTATTGTATGGTGTGCATGATGCACAATACAGGAAAAGGTACTCCTACCCCACCCAGCAATTGCGCACCACCTACTTTCCCTTTTGAAGTCCTTCAGATGGACTTTATAGAAATGGAGCGGTGCAATAATCTGAAATATGTTTTAGTGGTTGTTTGTGCTTTCAGTAAATGGGTTGAAGCTTATCCTACTAAAGACAATACAGCCATTACGACTGCAAAGGTACTCCTGAAGGAGTTCTTTCCTCGTTTAGGATTGCCCCGTTTGATTTGGAGTGATAACGGAAGTCATTTCAATGCCAAGGTCATTCAGCTAATTTGTGATGGTTTGCACATAAAACAGAAGTTTCATGCTGCAAACCACCCGCAGTCAGCAGGTTTGGTTGAGAAGTACAATGGTACTCTCAAGCTGAAAATGGCAAAGATTCAGGAGACAACAGGATTACAGTGGCCAGATGCTTTACCGTTAGCACTTTTGTCAACAAGAACTACAGCACATTCTAGGACAGAATTGTCACCATACGAGGTCGTGTTTGGACGCCTGGCAAATGTCTGGGGCGTCCCGCGACCTTGTCGGTTTTCTGATATTGAGTACCCCTTGTTAATTGATTACCTGTGCCAGTTAACTGAAAATGTGCGTTCTATTCACCAACAGGTCCGTGAGTCCCTGCCAGCTACACCAGAGGGGCCCGGACACGACATTCAGCCTGGTGACTTTGTCCTCATCTGCAATTTTCAGAGGAAGAAGAGTTTTGAGCCGCGCTGGAAGGGGCCACTCCAGGTTCTGCTGGCAACCCGCACTGCCATTAAAGTCTCTGGACACAAGAACTGGGTGCATGCCTCCCATTGTAGGAGGGTGCCCCTGCTGTTACCCTATGATCAGTGGGTCAAGGAAGGGGTAGCTGACAAGGAATGTGAGCAGATTCCTCGTTTCGATCCATTCAGCGACGCTGTCCTCACATGGACGCAAAGTGACAAGGAGAATGATGACATCCTGAACGAGGCTGTCCCACCACAGATAAGAGCTATTCAGGAACCCCTTTTCACTTATCCCTCTGTGCCTGGAGTCACCAGGTACAATCTGCGACCTCGACTGAGGAATAGTGCACAAAAGGAGAAGTCAGATTAGACAGGGATGGACTGTGTGAGTTAGGGTGTACTTTGTTGTAGTACCAACGGAGTTAGTTTGGGGTGATGCCAGATTTGTGCACTGCTTGAACATTGGACAGGATAGATCGAACGTAATCCCTTGGAGGAGGGTACATTATCCTGATCGACGTGGGATACATCAAGAGCTTAGGACAGAGCAAGCTCCACCACCGGTGCTCAAGAGCTCCAACGTTTTTGATGACCAATAGGAGCCTGCACCAGTGAGGCTCTGATGGACACTGGGAACTTGTATACTTCTCTTGCTGTAAATTTGCCCCCTTGTTTTATTATTCGCTATGCACCCCTTTGGCAGAATGGTCACTAACGAAGAACAACCAGTAATTCCCCTTGTTCACATACGAAAAGTTTGGTCTACTAAGCAAAAATTGCTCTGTGCTGTTCTTGTGTTACTGTTATTGTTGATTTTGGGTGGTGTGTCTTGGGTTTTGGAGTGTGATCACAGTGCATCATCATGTACTACACACAAGATTGTTTCTCAAGTTCGTACAAAAAGGACAATCCCGAGCAATGTATTCCTAGATACACATAAGAAATTCTTTGGTGAAGGTACAGCTTGCTACCCTACTGAATCTGTTACAGGTTTATGGACTGCTTACCAATTGTCACTAGTTAATTATACCTATGTTTGCCCACCCCAATTCATAGAGGTAAAAGGTGAGTTCGGGATGGGATATACCGGTCCTTATTTGTAATATAGGAAGCCACGAGGGAAGGGATACCCAGGTTGCGACACTAATATGTATTGTAACAATTTGTATATGGAGGAACAAAACATCACCTTAGTGGGCTGGCATTATCAAGATTTGACAGTCACTCGAAAGGCAGGTTATTATTCTGCATGTTGTCCGATAGTAAACAGTACTGACGCTTTTCTATATGTAAATTGTTCTGGAATAATATTGTTTAAAAATACAATGTCTTTAGTGAAAAAGAAGGATCTGAGTACAGTAGGAATGAACACCAGATATGCTCCTGTAGATTATCAAGGTCCACTTCATGCACACCCAGGATTTTACTTTCTGTCAAATGGTACTTACTCGAATGTTTATAATGGTACAGAGGACGTTGCTTTAGGAATGGTGCTTCCTCTTGGTGTGCCCTGCAAGTATAGTAAGCCAAATATAAGCTGGGTTAAAAGGACTTTGACCAAGGAATTTTGCGACGGAGTGACACTCCTGGAGGTCAATAATTATAGTAATGGTATCACCTTTGGGTATATTCTTTCCTCCATTATTACCTTTGGTGGTACCGCTATGGCCAGGGGTGAAAGGGCTAGGGAATATTTTGCAGATACTGTCTAATTCCACAGTAGCGGCTTTGCGTGACATCACCACCCAATTAGAAAGTATGGGAATATATTCTGAGCAAACTAGATATGCAGTTGATTTCATCCCAACTAAGAGCGGTGGTGTGTGCGCAGTAGTAGGAGACCAGTGTGTAGTCGGGATCACTAATATGGAAAAGAATATTACCCAGCATATTTTAGATATTTTGGAGAATGTTAAAGGAATGGAGAGCGGAAATTGGAGTTGGTCCCTCTTTGGTGGATGGAGTTGGATCCTAGAAAGGGTGATCTATTTCATTATGATTCTGATTGCTTGTTGCGTTCTGGTGCATTTTCTCCCCTTATGCTGCTCTTCCTGCACCACCCTTCTTGCCCCTAAGAGAATATCAATCCATGATACCAATACAACAACTATGATTCAAAAGGAGGTGAATGATCTTATGCAGATCGATGAAGGTATTTTTGAAACCTCTTCCCTCCTTACTGTTTCTCTCCCTGAAGCTGAAGACATGGAGTGCTCCTAAATCAATTTACTGTGTTTTCTTGATCTTTTGTTATCATATATATCATTGCTTAGCTCATGCTAAAAGGAGGGTCTGTTAGAATAAAAATTATGCTTCCGTATTGTTTTTATGTAAGTTAGCATTCGCGGCGCCATCTTGTGTACCGGCGCCATTTTGTATTATGAATGAAACTAATTCTCCACCATTTCCGAGAAACGGCCTTCTCTAGGTTATGTTTCTCCGGAGCTAAGTTCTGCCACACTAATGAATGTACTGTTCTTATTAGCGCATACCTTTCCTCTAGATGTAAGCCCTCTCCCACTTGTCTAGTGGCGGGCACAGGCAGGATGACCTTGACTGATAGATAATGTGTGCCCGGCTTCAGAACTGAAACTTACTCCTTTGTAATTTACTGTCCAGCTGCATCTCTCGGGAACATTCCATGGTGGGTGTGTTTTCATTGATTCTGAAATGTACATAATGTATCGTTATACTTGTTGAAGTTAGACTCTCTCTGCATCACTCTTAGCGACTGGGCAGACAGGGCTCCGCTCTGAGCGAAACTTTGAAAAAACTGTTATTGTTTTGTATTCTCTACTGTCTGACCGACTCTTCATTTCGTAGAAGGCAGAGAGGTGGTCGTGAGTGACCCGAGTGACCCAAATCGGGCCACTTCCTTCAACGTGTTCTGTTAAAGTGCTTCAGAGAGTTGCAGGAGTGTGGAAACAGAGTTGAAAAGGGCAGTTAAATTGCAGTCAGTGTGGATGGGGCAGTCCGATAGTCTTATATCAATTACTATATTTGTGAAAAGTCCAAATAAACGTCTCCTGGAGCAGTTCAATTTTCAGTCATATTTTGAATGTCACTTAATTTGGCTCTGTCCTCGTGCACAGAACTGTGCATTTTCAACAACCTATGATGCTAGACTCCAAGCGATATACCTATTTTCTGAAACTAGCAGCAGGCCTGGGATGCTTCAATTCTAAGCAGTTGCAAACATACATTGCACACAATCCTATTCCACTCAGCATAGGGAACACTGCTTCAAATGCTAATGTTTTGCATTTACTAGCTAAATTCCACCAATTAAAAATTCAATTTCTGAATTACAGAACCACAGGAGCAGCCAGGAAGTAGCAGGACTGGGAAGAAAACTGAAAAAAGAGAATACCAGAAGACAGGCCTTCTCCATCTACATTCCTAGAATCTGGAACAACATCATAGTGAACATCAGTACTGCTCCTACCCTTCTGCAATTTAGAAAGGAAATCATTAGTCGTTTCTTAAGAGAATATAACATATCTATATAACAGAAATCACCACCAACAAATATTCTTCCTTGTTGTAAACAACCCTAAATCGCATCTCGTGGCCCCCATCCAGCCAGGTTCACACTCTATAAACGCAGACATACATAATACATACATACATACATACTGAGGGGTAGAAGCTAGTGGAAAAGTACATTTCATGCCAACAGCTTTGCTTGCATCTGCTTTCCAGGGGAACAATGCTGTAAACTATCTGGTCCTATTCTTCGATCGTTGCCCTTTAAAATAATACATTGCTCTAAACTTTTGCCAATTTTCCAAATTCCCAGCGTTGTGCACCCCTTGCAAACTATTTACATATCAGACGACCTGCTTACATTATGCCTGTACTCTGTGAAGATGGGGCGGACAGTGCTCTTGATATATAGCTGTAAGGAGGGTTTATGACTTGAATGCTCATGCAGAAAATATCATTTCCACTGCAGGGACATTTCAGCAGCTGTCGAGTTTTCTGCCATCATCTCTTTTTCCATTGCAGGTTACTTCTGCATAAGAGGATTAGCTTGATGTTTCCTCCAGCCTCGAACACAGAGGCTGATTTTCCGGCAACTATGAAAAGCTAAGCTAAGCATGTCGAAATAATGCACTGTAAGCTGGTCAAGTTCATTTTGCAATGCCTTCTCTTGTCCTTCGTTTTGTTCGGGGACTGGTAAGTAATGCAAATTGGAACTTTCCTGCAGGGCCCAATTAAATTGGAGATGATGGTTTATTTATATGATTTTGTTCCGCTGCAACTTGTCGACTTTCACACACCATGGAGCGCCTCACAATTTTAGTAGGACTTTTTTCTTATTTCCAATACGCTCTTCCGAGTCACACATAGGAGGGGGCGTGAAAGGGGCTGTCCCCTTCTACTTCTGATTCAGAGAGGAATGTTTCAATGGTTTGTGATTGCAATTTAGTTTGCAAAATATTGATGTGTTACCAACCCCTTTGTGAATTATGCCGGCAAACTCCTTAGGGGGAGTAGGCAGTGGCCCGGTGAATCACTGCCTGCTCTCCCAATGTTTTTTCGTATAGCCTGTATATAGTACTAGAACACAGTGTTGGGGCTCAAACACAATGAGCATGTCTGTTTGTGGTCTTTCAGTGACATACATTGTCCTGGAGCCATTGGTTATGTTGCCCTACTCATTATTCCAGAAACGTCCTTCAACATCAAGGTGAAGAGGCCAAAAGATTACGGGTGAGTAGCCGCGGTATACAAAAGCCTGATTGATTGATTCTATAATTGTTGCTTTCTTATTGTTTGAACTGTAATTGTAATGATCTAGGAACCAGGTTTTGCCTATTTGGTGTAATATGTTCCCTACTTAAGCAGCAACTACAATTCTTGTCAGGGTGAAACACAAGCAAACCCCAAATTAACCTGTGCTCAACCCTCCGGTAGCTTGGCACGAAAGTAGTCAAGCTTAATTTAGAGGCAATTTGTAAAGTGTTTCTGCAGCACTTCAAACAGTGATAAAGTGAAAATTCCTACGCTAATTTAGAAAACTAGAGTAGAATGTAATAAATTATTTGTGATCAAAATAGCAAAAATCCAATTAGTAGAACCAGAGATATGCAATTTTAAATATTTAAGTGAAATAGTCCCTAAAAGCACAAAACGCCAACTGTGTTTATCTGGTCATGCCGGACCGGGACAAAGTTCAGGCTAACCATGATGGAGCACTTGCTGAATAAAGAGAATAAGGGCCTCATTACGATGGGGGATGGACTTCAGTCCGTCTGCCATCGTTTCGGATTTGGGACCGGCCGACTATGTGGCAGCCTCCCCACAATCTGAATTACGATGCGACCGCCACCACGGCAGTCACATTGCCTATATTTTGCATTGTGGCGGGGATGTGGGCAGCAGCCCCCGCCGCAATACAAAATATAGGGTGCAGACACATCCCTGCACTACGTGGCAGGCACCATGCAGTGCCTGCCACATGGTGCAGGGATATGTAGGGGGGCACCATAGGTGCCCCCAGGGTACATGTCCCTGCACCTGTGATTAAGGGGGGCCCACTACAGGCCCCCAAATACGTTTCCGTTTTGCGGCAGATTTACCACTGTGAAACGACCGGCGGAAAGGGATATCATAATCCCAACGGCGGTGCCTGGCAGGCACCGCCGCAATGCTGGGCAATGTGAGTGCTCTGACAGGTGGTCGGAAAAGGACCACCTGTCGGAACCGTGGCGGTCGGTCTTTCCGACCGCCACACTTCAGGAACGCTTCCCCGCCATCATAATATGGCAGGCGGAAAAGCGCAGGGCCCGCCACCGACAGACTGTTGGTGGCGGGCCTTCTGTCATCATAATCAGGCCCCAAGTTAGGTCTGCTGAACAGAGTACCTTAAGTCCTGGTTGCAGAGCATTGTGAGATCCCGCATGTTGGATGTGTAGCGCAGCAGCATTTCCAATGAGCTGTGGGCGGCGATGTGAGGCACTGTGCCAAGGATATGTTACGCAGCGATGATTCCAATAAAGCAGTTGACAAAGGCTTGGAATGCAAGGTCCTGCATCGCCGTCGATGGAGGCTTGCAATGCGAAGACCTTCGTTGGGGATGCGTCGTGCAGTACCTGTTCTGAGAAGCTACAGGCTGCGATATGAGGTGCTGCACTGGGGATGTGTCACGGAGCGGCGGTTCCAATACAGGGCTATTGTTAGATGCATTGTGTTGCTTCAGTTCTGCCCACAAGACCACGACTGGGCTGGCACAGCCCCTTCAGACCCATTTCCAAGGGTCCAGGACTGGTGTGCCACCACTTGGGGGTCAAGACTCAGAGCAGACATAGTACAGGTACTGGGTTCAAGGTGGTTGGAGCCTTTTCTGTCCCTGAGGCTTTGATCAGGAGGCCAGCCAACTAGCACCTTGGAGTAACTCTGGTGGTCCTGGTTCAAGATGCAGGTCCAGTGTGTCTCACTCAGGTAACAGGGCAGCAGGGGAACAGGGCAGCAGAGTAGCAGTCCTTCTTGTATCAGAGCAGCACAGCAGTCTTTCTGAGTCTTCCACAGGTCAAGAGGAGTATTAAGGACTTGTGTCTGAGGGTCAAATATTTATACTTGGTGCCAGCTTTCAAGTAGGAGAGGGTTCTAGCGGTTTCCACTGCCAAATGTGTTTGGAATTTCCTTTTTCCCTGCCCTGGCGCCAGCTTGTTTGCAGGCACAACAGACTAGTGTCAAACCCTTTGTGAGTGTGATGACGCAGAGGCTTTGGGATGTGCAAGTGTGGTAGGTGAAAACTCTGCCCCCCATCAAGTCAGAGATGGTCCATCCTGCCAACAACTATTCCCCCTTTGTGTCTCTGTCTGGGAGCAATATACGAAGACCAATTGCCAGCTACAACTAGTCATGTGACCCAGGATACAGGCTGCAGGCATCAAATGGTTGGGGTAAGAAAAAGGCAACTTTCTAAAAGTGTCATCTTCAGAATTGTGATTTAAAACCTGACTTTAACATTAAAGAGGGTTTTAAGTTACAATTCTTTAGAGATGAAACTTGGCTTTCCTACCTGCTCCCAAGTAAAGGTTACCACATATTAATTGTAATAAGGTAATCCAATGTTATCCTATGGGGGGGGGGGGGAATGAAAAACACCTTTAAGGATTTTTCACTACAAGGACAAGTAAAAATTAAAAATGCTTGCCCAACTTTTTAAATACACTTCAACCTGCCCTTTGGGCTTTTTAAGGCCTACCCAAGGGGTGACTTATATGTATTAAAAAGGAAGGTTTAGGCCTGGCAAAATGTTTATTGCCAGGTTGAAATGGCAGTTAAAACTGCACACAAAGGCTGCAATGGCAAGCCTGAGATATGTTTAGGTGGCTACTTAAGTGGGTGGCACAAGGAATGCTGCAGGTCCACTAGTTGTATTTAATTTACAGCCCTGGGTACATGTAGTACCACTTTACTAGGGACTTACAAGTAAATTAAATGTGCCAATTGGGTGTAAACCAATGTGACCATGTTTAAGGGAGTGAAAACAAACACTATAGTACTGGTAAAATGCCCAAGTCCCAATGCCAACATAAACGAGATCAGCAAAAATGGAGGAGGAAGGCAACACATTTGGGGGAAGATCACCCTAAGGCTGACATGTCTAGTATCTGTCTCCTGTATTTTCTCTTGGTTACAACAAATAAAGTTTTCACAGAAATCGTTTGAGTTTGGCAGTGCATTGTCAAAATGTTGAGCAAGTCTCTGTTATTTGTGCCTGGAGTGAGATGTAAACACTTCATGTGATACATTTTAGAACAGCATGTGAAAGGAAAATACAAGAAAATGCTACATAAGATAATTTTATATTTAGAAAGCAGATCATTCAAATAGAGGAAATGTATGATTTTGCTTTAAATTTCCAACTATGCGTGAGGCTACCTAGTAAATATATAAAAAAAATGTAAATCTGTATTTGTAAAGCGCGAACTACTCACCCTTACGGGTCTCAAGGCGCTGGGGACCGTCGTGGAAATTAAGTGAGTTATTGCCCAGAGTCACATGGTGCTGAGATGAGCTGCACGCTGGAGCCAGGGATCGAACTGTGAGCCCTGTGCTCCGAAGTCAGCTACCCTGGCAGCTGCACCACACCTCTCCACACCTAGTGGTCTAGCCCATGTGCCACACCATCAATTATTTATGGATCTTTAGCCAAATAAAGCCTTCCTTTTTTAGCCTTTTAGTATTGTTGTTACTGTTATAAGCAAACGCTTACAATCCAGGCATGCAAAATTCTTTTGGCCAAATAAGTGAGACTGCATGTCACATGACATGGGCACATGGACTAGTGCCCCTAGTGTGCATTATCATGTATCCCTGGATGCACATCAAACTATGTTTCCTGATGCGCATTATCCTATGCCAGAATGACCTCAGCTCTCGGCATCTGCGCTGAACATCACTGGTGCTCTCCAGAGGCACAAACCCAAGTGCTCACCTCGCGTTCCGCGGTCAGTGTCTGCTTGTTACCCTGCAGCCGGTGCTGTCCTGATGCACTTCATCCACTTCAGTGTACATGAACCAGTTCTTTCCTGCGATGCTTCACCCACTGCTGCCCATTGTGCTCCTTTGATACACATAACCGTGTGTCCCAAAGGTGCATACCAGCTTGTACTCTATTGCATTTCACCTAGTACTCCTTGCTGCAAACCTCCCTGGGCTCCACTGATGCATACCACTCCGTGAACTCCACACAACACTGTTTTGTATGCGTATGGTGTGTCTACATTGAAGCCTGAAGTTGGTTTGCATGCACTATGCATGAATGCCTGTAGGTTTTTGGGACTTTGTGAAAATGGGTGTTTGTAGATGTGGGATTTATTTTGGGCCTTTGTGTCCATGTACTATAAAAAAGCCAAACCTATTGGCTTCGTCAATGGTTGCTATTAAAATTGGCAACGTTGATGTATTCATTTTCAAGCAATCTAAGGAAGCGAATATTTTAGATGTTAAGGTTTACATAAGCACAAGCAAATTAAATCACAACTGTTACCGAGGGATAACTCTTCGAAGCTTACATCTAAACAGTGTTCATGTTAATAATTAACTGCTGTACAGAAATAGTCATTGCGGGACAGCCCACCTAAAATGTCATCGTTGAATACAAATGCAAAATGAAGCAGCAGCAACCTGTTTGTGACTAGAGTTCTGCTAATATCACACCACACCAAATGAACTGCGTTAATCCAAAACGACATGCAGTATGCCATAATTTAACGAACAATGAATTTGTTACCGCAACCAATTGCCTCGCGACCAAAAACAGACCTGCCAAATTCCAATTATTTTTTTAACTGTGTGTGGGGGGGGTACATTTGTATGGACCGTGCTTTGTGCCGAGCATTGCTACCCCATCTCAAAAAAAGCTACTCAGTCTGCAGCTGTTGTACTGGGGTATTTTCACATCATGTACTTAACATCGGCTTTGCAAATGCTCCAAACACAACCTGGAAACCCTCTCTATGTAGGGGTTTCTAGTCAAACTTTTGATCCACCATGTGATATCGGCTCCTCACTCAGTGACACTGTGAAAAGAAGCAATATTGTTGGCACTGCGTGGGTTGTCAGGTCTGCAAATATATAGGTCATATATCCGGCGTAACATTTGGGCACCACTTCTAAGCCTGCGTGAGGGGGAAGAGGCATGGAATTCAGTTGTGAGCTCCAAGGTGGGAACCTGCCAGCTTCATAGGTAGACATACTAAATGGTAACCTTTTGTGTCGAATACATTATCCCTAGGGGTGTAGCTTTAGGTGGGGGTGGTGGGGGGTGTAACACCCCCTCTAATAAATGTATTTTCTGATATATAGTTGGGTACAGGGGCTTTCAGTAGGGTATCCTGAGATGTCAGTCGAATTTCACACAGACAAAAACACACACACTCTTACTTCTTTGTTTTAAAAGTCCTCTGAATATTGGTCATATTACTAAATATTGTGTTTTCTCTCTTAGTACCCTACCAATCCGAATTGCTCT
The DNA here is from genome assembly GCA_963921515.1 of Calotriton arnoldi. NCBI lineage: Eukaryota > Metazoa > Chordata > Amphibia > Caudata > Salamandridae > Calotriton > Calotriton arnoldi. The sequence continues at coordinate 132,682 of CAWUFW010020307.1, read as the reverse complement.
CCCTTTCCACTGCTCCTTAGGCCGCTCTCTTGTGCTCAGCTTGACATATAATGTATTTAAACATTATATGCCAGCCTGATTGAGCTCACCCCCCAATCCTATTGACCAAGCTACGCTCCTCATTATCCCTTAAATCAAACTGGAGAGCATGACTGAGTCACTCAGGGAAAGCGTTGTAATTAACTAAATGAGCGTGGTGCTATAAAATGTAAATGTAATGTAAATTTGTTTTATATAGCGCGCAATTACCCAGGGGTGTCTTAGCGCTGGCGGTTAGACATCAGATAAAAGAGTAAAGCTGGAGCAGGGCACTAAACTTAACTAAATGATTCAGTAAAGAGGTCTTCAACGGCTTCCTAAACTGCAACAGGATGGGTTGGGAGCGTAGAGTTAGTGGCAATGAATTCCAGAGTTTCCCCCACAAAAGGAAAACGACCTTCCACCCCATCTTGCTTTATTAATTCTGGGGACGGTTACCATTCAAGCTGAGCTAGATCTTGGGTGCCTACTGGGAGTGTACCAAGTAAACAATTTCTGAAAATATGCTGGACCGGTCCGATGAAGGGCTTTATGGACCAGGCAAAGTGCCTAGAAAATGATCCTCTTCCTGACCGGGAGCCAGTGCAGACCGTGCAATGATTAGAAGATGGACTTGAACTTGGGAATTTTTAGAAGCATTCTGTAGAGATTGAAGTTTTTTCACCAGATGCTTATGAGTGCCCAGGAAACAGGGCATTACAGTAGTCAATCTTAGAGATTATAAGTGCAACCATCACTGTCTTTTTTAAGTCCTGGGGAATGAACGGAAGGATCTTCTTAAGGACCCTGAGCACAAAAAAGCCAGAGGAGGTGGTTTGATTTATTTGTTCTGAGAAGCACAGTTTAGTGTCAAATATGCCACCCAAGTTTCTCGCTTTTTTGAGACTGCAAAGGTAGCAGGCCTTGATCAGTGGTCTCCTTTCCATAGAGCAAGACCTCGTTTTTTTCTGAGTTTAACTTCAGGCAAATTCTTTGCATCCAGTTAGCAATGTGAGACATGCAGCTGCAGAACTTTTTTGCCTCCTTTTTAACGTCAGATGATATAGACACCACAATTTGTGGGACATCGGCGTAGGAAAATACTGCAAGACCATAACTGTGAATGAGATTAATCAGAGGGGTAACATAGATATTGAAAAGTGTGGGGCTTAGAGAGGAGCCCTGAGGCACCCCACAAGGGAGGGACAAGGGGGCCGTTCTGGAATCTCCCATCTCCACGAACTGTTGCCCATCACATAGGACCGAGCTCAGCAGAGCCAGTGCGGAGCTCCTAAAAACCCAGTGAATAGAGCCGCTTTATGAGGAGTGATGGGTGGACCGTGTCAAAAGCAGCTCAAAGATCTAATCAAATCTGTGCGGTTTTGCCTCCCTTGTCGATCACCATTTTCAGTTCCTCAGAAGCTGCTACCACAGCCAATTCGGTACAGTGGTTTGCTCTGAAACCGTACTGTGAAGAATCGAGGACCTGGTTCGCATATAGGAATGATAAGATTTCCTCATTCATTGCCTTCTCTAATATCTTAGCAGGAAAGGGAAGGCGAGCTATAGACCTATTACATTTCACATCTTTTGGGTCCAGAGAAGATTTTTTCACGAGAGGCAGAATGGAGGCCTTCTTCCATATGGCCGGGAACTACGTTGTGAGAAGTTGGCCTGGTATATGCTGTCCACTAATTAAAGTGGTCAGCTTGCACCAGTCCAACGACCCTTATGATGTATGAGGTCAAAGATAACCTTTAGAAAGCTATCCTAGTAGTAGCTGTGGAGAGCAGCCTTCAGGCTTAATCTTGAAGGAATGTAAAGCAGCTTGTTTTACCAGAATATCACCTCCTGAATGACTAAATGAAAGGAGAACCACACAAGTGTTATGTAAAAACATGTATTTATTACTACAACACTCTCTACTAACCTCTACACGAGATTAGAACACAAAGCACACAATACTTAATCAATAGAACATGCGTAAGTAGCAAAATGTTCAACGGGCTCCAGGGGGAGACCGAACCATATACAAAAAAAATGGTATAACAACAACGACTTCAATAGACACAGGGCCTAGAGCACGTAGAATCGCTGGGACCCCAAGGAACCACCCAAGGCAGTGACACAGGGCGCCCACGGAGGACGGGTGCAGTGAGGAAACACGACCGCGTGCTCCGTGCAACTCTATGGGAAAGTCGCGGTTGGAAAATTACAGTTTAAGGACACTTCTAGGAGGACTTCAACCAAACCCTTTGGAACATAAGAGGTTCTAAGGCCAGCACCCTTGTGAGTACCGAGGTACCCGTGTTACCTATCCCAGAGGAGCCGGGTGCATAGGGGTCAAGTGGTGTCGGAAACCTCCGTCGTTTTCAATGGAGAGCTGCAAGAAAGTACTGCTGCCGGGAAGGCGAAGAGTGTCCGGGGGAATCCAAGACTGGATTCTAGGTGAGAAGAACCTGAAAGCAGAGGGGACAGAGTCTGGGTCACTTCAGGTGACCAGGGGCTTGGTAGTCGAATGACCACCAATGTCAGGTGCTTCAGGTGAAGAGAAAGGGTGTTTGTCTCTGCAGCCACGGGGACCAGGAGATGTCGACGATGACCAGGGTCCAGAGGTGAGCTGTCCCACAAAGGATGTCGAGAGCTGAGGGGTCAGTGTCCGGCTGGAGCACCAACAAGCCTTGGCAGCGGCAACCCACGCAGACAGAGGAAACAGGTTACGGTGTGGACCAGCAAGGTCCAGGGGACTCTCCAAGCAATGGAGAGTCAGGGCACGTCTGGAGCACCCAGAAAAGCCCAAGAACAATCAAGGTGACCCTCGCCAGGACCCACCAGTCAAAGGACCAGGGATCGCGAGGTGACCTCGAGCGAATGTACAAAGTGCCAGCCCACAGAGCACGCGTGGAGTGGAGGCCGGAGATCTTTGGTGCAAATGATACTCGGGGTCAGGACTACATGTAGTCCAAAGCACAGCCTCAGGGATTGCCAAAAAGCATATGCTGCTGCAAATGTACACGGTGCACAGGGGTTCGGGTTGCACGGTCCCCACGAGGGAAACTGGTCTCAGAGTTGCTGAGGGGTCAGATCAACCTCAGGAATGTTAGGGAACCCACCTCCTGTGTTGCAGAAATCTTCGGAGTCCACAGGAGCTCAGGAGATGCCACCCAGTCAGGTGCGCTTAGGTGCCTGCTGCTGCAGGGGAGTAACTCCTTTACTCCAAGGGAGATTCTTCTGTCGTCCAGCGAAGTGTAGACCGTCAAAGTACTTGGTTTCTTTGCAGTGTCTTCTCCAGGTATAATCTAAAGACCTGTGATCAGGTTTCCCACTTTATACCCAGGGAAGGGGTCGGGCTGACTCTGGGGACCCTCCTAGGGGAGGGGCAGGACAGAGGGGTGGCTACACCCATGTCCTTTTTCCAGTTTTGCGCCAGAGCAGGAGCCAAGTGGCTCCCAGAACTGGTTTGAGCTGGACTATGCACGGGGACACCAAATGTGCCCCCAGTGCAGACTTTCTGGCACTCTAAGAGTGCACCCACCCAGCCCCAATACACTAAACCCTGTCTGGGAGGTGGTCACACCTCCCTGTGACAGGAAACCTATTGTCAGGCCTTCCCCTGCTCGAGCTTGGCTCAGCAGCAGGAGGGCAGACTTGTGTCTGTGGCTGGCAGCATCTATTTTGTGCTGCCCAGGTCGAGAAAGCTGGTACCGGGTAGACCGGTGACCCATAGTAGTGGTTCTACAAGGGAGGAATCATACCTCCCACACCAGTTACTGGTGTAGAGGTATGATTCCAAGGTGTTTGACACCAAACTCAACATGTTTCTAAGCAGCCGTTTTAAAGTTAGCATTTACCGCGAGGTTATAATGCACTTAAGTATATATGGTTTGACTGCATCACAGACAACCCCGGGGAATGGATTCCGAAGGCTGCAGAGGGGCCCTACTCATGCAGGGGCACCCTCTCACATAAAACCCAGCACTCTGCCTTCAGGATTGAGAAGGCCTGCCATAGGGGTGACTGATAGGTTTATATGTGTAGTGATTTAGAAGGGATATAGTGAACCTATATCTCCAGTAAGGGGGGCATGCACCACCTTACACAAGCTGCAGTAGCAGACCTGTGGTGTCGTTTTGAATGGCCTCTCAGGGGTGGCAGAATACATGCTTCAGCCCTTGGGAGGCCTCTGGGGTACCTATGCCCTGGGTACATGGTGTACCATATACTAGGGACGTATAAGGGTACCCCAGTATCCAATCTGAGGTGTACCTAAAGTACATGTATGCAATTTACAGGAGAAAGCAGATAGACTAGGGTCCTGAATAGCAGGATCCCAGTCAGACTAGGCCAAAAACAGTGAGACATCAGTAAAAAGTGGGGGTAACTATAAGAAGCAGATCCTACTCTCCTACACAACCCCCCCCCAAACGTAAGGACATTAAACTAACCTTGGCCAGTTGAGTCTCCATGTTCTAAGTGGTAATATCTGGAGAGTCCATCTGCATTGGCATGGTTACTCCCTGGTCTATGTTCCACTGTATACTCCATCCCGTGTAGGGAAATGGACCACCTCAAAAGTTTGGGGTTTTCACCCTTCATCTGTTTTAGCCATAAGAGGGGCTTATGGTCTGTCTGAACAATGAAGTGAGTGCCAAACAAGTATGGCCTCAGCTTCTTCAAGGCCCAAACCACAGCAAAGGCTTCCCTCTCAATAGCTGACCAACATTTCTCTCTGGGGGTCAACCTTCTGCTTATGAAAGCTACTGGCTGATCCTGACCCTCTTCATTCAATTGTGATAACACAGCCCCTACCCCCAATTCAGATGCATCAGTTTGAACAATGAATTGTTTGGACTAATCAGGACTTTGCAGAATGGGAGCAGTGCACATGGCCTGCTTCAGGTCATCAAATGCCTTTTGACAGCTAACTGTCCACTGAACTTTCTTAGGCATTCTTTTGGAAGTTAAGTCATTTAAAGGGGTCACTATGGATCTATATCCTTTGACAAACCTCCTGTAGTACCCAGTCAGACCCAAGAAAGCTCTGACCTGAGTCTGGGTGGTTGGAGCAACCCAGTCCATGATGGTCTGGATTTTGCTCTGCAATGGTTGAACCTGACCTCCACCCACAAGGTGGCCTAGGTACACAACCTTACTCTGCCCTATCTGGCACTTGGTGGCCTTGATAGTGAGGCCTGCTTTTTGCAGGGCCTCTAAAACATTTCTCAGGTGGACCAGGTGATCCTCCCAGGTGGAGCTAAAGACAGCAATATCATCTAGATAAGCTGCACTATAGGCTTCCAGACCGGTAAGGACTTTGTTCACCAACCTTTGAAAAGTGGCAGGTGCATTCTTCAAGCCAAAGGGCATCACCACAAATTGGTAGTGCCCACTAGGGGTCGAAAATGCTGTTTTTGGTTTTGCATCCTCAGCTAATCTGATTTGCCAGTAACCAGCTGTCAGGTCAAATGTACTCAGAAACTTGGCAGAGGCTAAAGTATCTATAAGTTCATCTGCCCTGGGTATTGGATGGGCATCTGTCCTAGTGACTGCATTGAGACCCCTGTAGTCCACACAGAACCTCATCTCTCTCTTACCACCCTGGGTGTGAGGGTTTGGTACAAGGACTACTGGACTAGCCCAAGGGCTATCTGAGGGTTCAATTACTCCCAGTTCCAACATTTTCTGGACTTCAGTCCTGATACAGTCCCTGACATGGTCAGGATGCCTGTAAATCTTATTTTTAACAGGCAGACTGTCACCTGTGCCCACCTCATGGGTACACCAGGCAATCTGACTTGGAGTCAATGAAAACATGTGTCTGTACTGATTGAGAACTTTCCTACAATCAGTTTGCTGCTGGTCAGTGAGGCTGCCTGCCAAGGCTACACCATCAACTGAACCATCATCAGGGTTCTGTGAGAGCAGGTCAGGGAGTGGATCACTCTCTTCCTCCTGTCCCACATCAGTAGCCATGAGCAAGCCCATGTCTGCCCTGTCCACATATGGCTTGAGCCTGTTCACATGGAGCACCCTGTGGGGACTCCTGGGAGTTCCAAGGTCCACCAGGTAGGTAACCTCTCCCTTCTGCTCAAGTACAGTATGGGGCCCACTCCACTTGTCCTGGAGAGCTGCTGGGGCCACAGGCTCCAACACCCATACTTTCTGTCCTGGCTGATACACAGTCAAAACAGCCTTTTGGTCATGCCAGGCCTTTTGCAATTCCTGGCTAGCCTCAAGGTTTTTGGATGCCTTCTTCATGTACTCAGCCATCCTGGAGCGGAGACCAAGTACATAGTCCACAATATCCTGTTTAGGGTGTTTGAGAGGTAACTCCCATCCCTCCTTCACTAGACATAAAGGACCCCTAACTGGATATCCAAACAGAAGTTCAAATGGACTGTATTCAACCCCCTTCTGAGGAACCTCTCTGTAGGCAAAGAGAAGGCAGGGCAAAAGGATGTCCCATCTGCGCCTAAGCTTTTCAGGGAGACCTTTTATCATGCCCTTGAGGGTTTTGTTGAATCTCTCAACTAACCCATTGCATTGTGGGTGATAAGGGGTGGTGAATTTGTAATTCACATCACACTCCTTCCACATTGCAGTAAAGTACCCAGACATAAAGTTTGCATCTCTGTCTGATACTACCTCCTTAGGGAAACCCACTCTGGAAAAGATTCCCAGCAGGGCTCTAGCCACAACAGGAGCTATGGTAGTCCTTAGGGGGATTGCTTCTGGATACCTAGTGGCATGGTCCACCACCACTAGTATAAATCTGTGCCCAGATGCAGTTAGAGGATCCATGGGACCAACTATGTCAATCCCAACCCTCTCAAAGGGAACCCCCACCACAGGTAGTGGTATCAGGGGGGCCTTTGTAGTACCACCTGCCTTACCACTGGCTTGGCAAGTGATACAGGAGAGACAAAACTCCTTTGTGTCCTCAGACATGTGAGGCCAATGAAAGTGAGGGACAATTCTGTCCCAGGTCTTGTTTTGGCCTAAGTGTCCTGCTAATGGGATATCATGTGCCAGTGTCAATAGGAAGCCTCTAAACTTCAGAGGTATAACCAACCTCCTGGTGGTACCAGGCTTGGGGTCTCTACCCTCTGTATAAAAGTCCATCATCCCAGTAGATCCTATGGGACCCACTGGCACTCTCAGCAGCCTCAGCAGCAGCTTGCTGTCTGAGGAGTTCAAGAGAGGGGCATTTCAGCTGCTCCTGGCACAGATCTGCCCTGGAAGGGCCCCCTGTCCCCAAGAACTCAACCTGGTCAGGTTCAAGTTCCTCTGGGACAGTTCCTTCTTCAGGACAAAGATCAGCTCCCTCAAGATTCTGATCCTCACTCTGAGGCGGGGGGAAAACACTGCCTTACCCCTACTGCTCCTTCTCTTGGAAGGCACCTGGTCCATTATTCCAGGATCCAGGGCCTGTTCAGTGGAAGACATTTTTGCCTGGGACCTAGTCATGGCAAACACATCTGTAGGGATGCCCAGCATTTCTGCATGTGTCCTGACTTTCACTTCAGCTTGGAATCAAATCATTGCCCAATAAGCATTCTACAGGGAGGTTTGAACTTACCACAACCTTCTTAGGGCCAGTTACCCCTCCCCAGGTGAAATTCGCAAATGCCAAGGAATGGTCTGTCCTGACATTGCTTGCATTGGTCACTTGGTACATCTCACCAAGTATGATCTGGTCAGGGCCCACAAGTTCTTTTGTCACCATTGTGACACTTGCACCTGTGTCCTTGTATGCCATGGCCTCCTTACCATTGATCAAAGGCTGTTGTCTGTACTTGCCCAAGTTACTGGGACTGACAAATAAGGATGCAATATCCATGCCTCCATCACAGACTAACACAGCCTGAGTTGGAATTCTGACTAGGCCAGAATCCATCTCAGATGCCAAGGTTAACCCTACTAAACCCTTGTTCTGTGTACCACCACTGGGAACTGAGCTAGGGGGAACAGTTGCCTTAGGGGCAGTGGTGGTAGGAGTAGAATCCTTGGCCCTTGGACAATTGGCATCCTTTGTCCAATGGGTCTTCTCTTTACAGATATGACAGCAAGGTTTCTTTTTGCCTTTACCCTTGTTTGATTGTGACTCCCCCCCAGATGCAGGTTTTTGGGACCCTTGTGAAGACTTCTGGTCTTTACCCTTCTCCCCACCCTTATCTGAGGTCTTAGCATCTTGCTTCTTAGACTCACCACCTTGGTTCTGAGCTTTCTGCTTCACCCTGGTTCTGACCCATTTGCCTGCCTTCTTTCCCAATTCTTGGGGAGAGGTCAGATCAGAGTCCACCAGGTACTGATGCAACAACTGATTTTGGCAATTATTAAGGATCTGCTCCCTCATAATTAAATTGTACAATCCTTTAAAATCATTCACTTTACTGCCAAGTGACCAGCCTTCCAGAGCCTTAGTAGCACAATCTACAAAGTCTACCCAGTCCTGAGTCTGTGCCTTCTGGGTGTCTCTGAACTTAATCCTGTATTGCTCAGCGGTTAAGCCAAACCCATCAATGAGAGCACTCTTCAAGACTGAGTAATTGTCAACATCCTCTTCTCTAACAGTGAGGAGCTTGTCTCTACCTTTGTCAGCAAAGGATAGCCACAAGATAGCTGTCCACTGCTCATGAGGGACCCTCTGTACCTTACAGGCCCTCTCTAGTGCAGTTATCCATTTGTGGATGTCATCCCCACTCTGGTAGGGAGGGACTATCTTGTTCAGGTTCCTATGTTCATGAGTATACTCCCTACTTCTAGGAACACTGTTGCTGCCACCATGGGACTCTAGTCCCAATCTTTTTGTAGCTCTTTGGAGCTCTAGGGATTCCCTGTCTAGGGCCCACTGCTCCTTCTTGAGCCTAAGCTTGATTTTCTCAAGCTCCAGAAGTTGGCACTGTCTATCATAAGAGGATTCCCTCTTATTTGATACAGAAGTCCCTACAGAAGTACCTGAATGATTAGACTCCACAGAGGGAGTTCTGGATCTTCTAGGCAAACTCTGTACTCTTCCTGTTGGAGTAAAGAGAGGGCCACTGGGGCCTTCTCCCCCACCTGAAGGAAGAGTTGGGTTTTCCAGGTTAGAATCATTTTGATCTTCCTGGCCAGGGTTTGAGTCCAGATCAAAGAAGTGTTCACTTCCTGCTCTTTCCTCATCTCCTGTCCCACCCACTCTTTCTACTTCATCAGACCCTGGGGTCTTTCTGAGGTCATCTAAGAGCAACATCTCTATTAGACGTTGGGTGCTTGCACTTCTCCCTGTCCTCAGCTTCCTAGATGTACACATATTTCTCAATTCTTGGAATGAGAGATGGTCATACCTAGTTGGCAGAGAGCCACTGGCTTCTCCTCTAGAAGACATACTAGTGTTAAGTGGTGTAGGCACCTACCTAACCTAGAGGAGACTAAACTCTCTTCAGTTGGAGAAAGGGTGTGCTAGACCCTTGACTTACCCAACTCCAAGTTCAGTAGAACTTACTTATTCAATCTTGATGTATTATATGTGCCTAATACTCAGTGGTTTTCAGTTAATCACTCAATGAGATTTATCTGGTAAAACAATAGCAAGCTTGAATCACAACCGCTGCACACCAATGTGAGAAGTTGGCCTGGTATATGCTGTCCACTAATTAAAGTGGGCACCTTGCACCAGTCCAAACGACCCTTATGATGTATGAGGTCAAAGATAACCTTTAGAAAGCTATCCTAGTGGTAGCTGTGGAGAGCAGCCTTCAGGCTTAATCTTGAAGGAATGTAAAGCAGCTTGTTTTACCAGAATATCACCTCCTGAATGACTAAATGAAAGGAGAACCACCCAAGTGCTAAGTAAAAATATGTATTTATTACTAAAACACTCTCTACTAACCTCTACACGAGATTAGAACACAAAGCACACAATACTTAATTAATAGAACATACGTAAGTAGCAAAATGTACAACGGGCTCCAGGGGGAGACCGGACCATATACATAAAAAATGGTATAACAACAACGACTTCAAAAGACACAGGGCCTAGAGCACGTAGAATCGCTGGGACCCCAAGGAGCCACCCAAGGCAGTGACACAGGGCGCCCACGGAGGACGGGTGCAGTGAGGAAACACGACCGCGTGCTCCGTGCAACTCTTTGGGAAAGTCGCGGTTGGAAAATTACAGTTTAAGGACACTTCTAGGAGGACTTCAAGCAAACCCTTTGGAACATAAGAGGTTCTAAGGCCAGCACCCTTCTGAGTACCGAGGTACCCATGTTACCTATCCCAGAGGAGCCGGGTGCATAGGGGTCAAGTGGTGTCGGAAACCTCCGTCGTTTTCAATGGAGAGCTGCAAGAAAGTACTGCTTCCGGGAAGGCGAAGAGTGTCCGGGGGAATCCAAGCCTGGATTCTAGGTGAGAAGAACCTGAAAGCAGAGGGGACAGAGTCTGGGTCACTTCAGGTGACCAGGGGCTCGGTAGTCGAATGCCCACCAATGTCGGGTGCTTCAGGTGAAGAGAAAGGGTGTTTGTCTCTGCAGCCACGGGGACCAGGAGATGTCGACGATGACCAGGGTCCGGAGGTGAGCTGTCCCACAAAGGATGCCGAGAGCTGAGGGGTCAGTGTCTGGCTGGAGCACCAACAAGCCTTGGCAGCGGCAACCCACGCAGACAGAGGAAACAGGTTACGGTGTGGACCAGCAAGGTCCAGGGGACTCTCCAAGCAATGGAGAGTCAGGGCACGTCTAGAGCACCCAGGGAAGCCCAAGAACTATCAAGGTGACCCTCGCCAGGACCCACCAGTCAACGGACCAGGGATCGCGAGGTGACCTCGAGCGAATGTACAAAGTGCCAACCCACAGAGCACTCGTGGAGTGGAGGCCAGAGATCTTTGGTGCAAATGATGCTCGGGGTTGGGACTACACGTAGTCTAAAGCACAGCCTCAGGGATTGCCAAAAAGCATATGCTGCTGCAAATGTACACGGTTCACAGGGGTTCGGGTTGCACGGTCCCCACGAGGGATACTGGTCTCAGAGTTGCTGAGAGGTCAGATCAACCTCCGGGACGTTAGGGAACCCACCTCCTGTGTTGCAGAAATCTTCGGAGTCCGCAGGAGCTCAGGAGATGCAAACTGGTCAGATGCGCATAGGTGCCTGCTGCTGCAGGGGAGTAACTCCTTTACTCCAAGGGAGATTCTTCTGTCGTCCAGCGAAGTGTAGACCGTCGAAGTACTTGGTTTCTTTTTAGAGTCTTGTCCAGGTATAATCTAAAGTCCTGTGATCAGGTTTCCCCCTTTATACCCAGGGAAGGGGTTGGACTGACTCTGGGGACCCTCCTAGGGGAGGGGCAGGACAGAGGGGTGGCTACACCCATGTCCTTTGTCCAGTTTCGCGCCAGAGCAGGAGCCAATTGGCTCCCAGAACTGGTTTGAGCTGGACTATGCACGGGGACACCAAATGTGCCCCCAGTGCAGACTTTCTGGCACTGTAAGAGTGCACCCACCCAGCCCCAATACACTAAACACGGTCTGGGAGGTGGTCACACCTCCCTGTGACAGGAAACCTATTGTCAGGCCTTCCCCTGCTCGAGCTTGGCTCAGCAGCAGGAGGGCAGACTCGTGTCTGTGGCTGGCAGCATCCATTTTGTGCTGCCCAGGTCGAGAAAGCTGGTACCGGGTAGACCGGTGACCCATAGTAGTGGTTCTACAAGGGAGGAATCATACCTTCCACACCAGTTACTGGTGTGGAGGTATGATTCCAAGGTGTTTGACACCAAACAAGACATGTTTCTAAGCAGCCATTTTAAAGTTAGCATTTACCACAAGGTTATAATGCACTTAAGTATATATGGTTTGGCTGCATCACAGACAACCCCAGGGAATTGATTCCGAAGGCTGCAGAGGTGCCCTACTCATGCAGGGGCACCCTCTCACATAGAACCCAGCCCCCTGCCTTCAGGATTGATAAGACCTGCCATAGGGGTGACTGATAGGTTTATATGTGTAGTGATTTAGAAGGGATATAGTGAACCTATATCTCCAGTAAGGGGTGCATGCACCACCTTACACAAGCTGCAGTAGCAGACCTGTGGTGTCATTTTGAATGGCCTCTCAGGGGTGGCACAATACATGTTTCAGCCCTTGGGAGGCCTCTGGGGTACCTATGCCCTGGGTACATGGTGTACCATATACTAGGGACTTATAAGGGTACCCCAGTATCCAATATGAGGTGTACCTTAAGTACATGTATACAATTTACAGGAGAAAGCAGATAGACTGGGGTCCTGAACAGCAGGATCACAGTCAGACTAGGCCAAAAACAGTGAGACATCAGCAAAAAGTGGGGGTAACTATAAGAAGCAGATCCTACTCTCCTACATACGTTGTAGTCAATATCTTGTTTAGTAGTTCCATAAGTGGACCAGCAAACTGCATATCACATTTAAGACCTGGGGGGGGGGGGTAGGGGTCTGAAGGAGCTCCTGATTTAATGGGCTTATTAAGGTTAATCATTTTTGTTTAGTGAATAGGGTCAACATTTCAAAGTTTTGGGTGTCTGGGCTCTTATGAGCTTGTTGTGAGTCCAGCTATCCTGCAGGGGTCGAAGCCCCTCCTATACCCAAGGTCTTCTGGATAAGATTGAAAACTTGGAAGAGTAAGAGTTAACTTTGGTCTCAAAGAATTATGCCAGCTTATTGCAGAAGGATTGGTCAGGGTTGAAGGTGCTGCTGTTACTCCAGTTTGACAAAGACTTAACTGTTTTAAATAGCTCCCTGGTGGTATTTTTGGCTGTGCTTATCATTTCTGTGAAGTATTTGGACTTAGCTGCTCTGATTAGTTCCTTGTTCTTCACTATTAATTTTTTATATTTGATCTTTTCTTCCTGGCAATACTCTATTCTCCACCTGCGCTCTTGGAGTCTACATTTCTGTTGGAAAGCTTTTAGTTCTTGTGAGCACCAAGGGCTGATGGGTTTTTTCTATGACACTTTATTAGTTTTTCTGGCACCAGTCTAAGAACTGCTGATTCTAACCAGTGTCTATAGCTTGTTGCTGCATTATCCACATTATTGTCTAAGACTGGGTTTGAGTTGGAAAGAGAGTCTTTCAGCTTGTCAGCATTAAGCTTTTTCCAGGGCCGCGTCTTGAAGTTTCTAAATGCATTTGTGCAGGGCCCTTTTTTGGGAGGGACCTCAAGCAAGAGAAAAATGGCTTATGGTCCGACCATACTATAGGCAGGACCTTATCCACCCTTAGATCTTGACTGTTTGTAAATACTCCTTCCAAGGTGGGGTTTGCCTGGTGAGTGGGTTCCTCTATTAACTGCTTTAAGTCAAAGCTCTTGAGATTATCCACCAAATGATCCATGTCAGAGTTGTTTGTGAGCTCTATGAGAAAGTTAAAATCGCCCATGATCGTAAAGCTAGAATAGTTAACACATGATTCCATGAAGTCCTGAATCTTTTGATACAATTACCCCTGGGGCCTGGTGGTCGGTAAATCAGTAATCCCTGAAAGGTGTATGTGTTATTTGGTTTCAAATTGAATCTAAGTGCTTCACATTCAAGATGAAAGATGGGCTGAAAGTTTGCTTTGATCAAGCGTTCTGCAGCACACAGAGAAAAAGGAAATCGCCTGAATTGATTGATTTTGTGCAGGAAGGTGTTCCTTCCTGCACAAAATCAATCATCCCCACAACCCAGGCACCCATGCACCATGATGCAAGGGTGCCTGCATTTGCGCACAGCAGCCCATTGTGCGCCGGCACTGGGAAAAAGGAGAGGAATGCACCATATCACATAGATGTGGCACATTCCTGCCCTTTTGTTTTGATGTGGGACAGCGCAGCAAGAATCCTTGTGACGTTGCCCTACCTCAAAACCTCATAAATGAGGCCCAGAGTGTTTATGTAGTTAGTATCCTGCAGCAGATGAAGAGATCCCACCACTACTACACTGATCCTACACAGTCACCATTATCCTTGGAGTATCAATCAAAATTAACTTTATTCGGCACACGGCCATAAACGTTTCTACAAACAAACAACACAATTTTAAGATACATTTTTTTCTAATAAATATTAAAAGGATAAAAGTTCCAAAGTAAGCTAAAATCATACTTATACATTAATGTAATAATGGCCATAGAATTTTAAATCAGTATGACAAAAAAGACAATAAAAATAGATCGTTTCATCCCCCCACCCAATTAGTGCACTTCATAACGTTTCCTAATGCCCATTGCAGTTTTAATAAAATTTAAGACAGCAGTGCAAATAACAGGATTAATCAATGATTGCAGATATCTGTACCCCTCAATATATGTGCATGGGCGCATATTCATTAGTAAGGGTACCAAAAATCTACTCCAGGGTTCTTTATAAAGTGCACAAAAAAGAGTAACGTGCAAGGTGCTCTGGGGAGTTCTATAATCACATGGGCAAGAAATAAGGTTGTCCATCCACCCAGATTGTTTGGGGAACGCCACCAAAAAGTGCAGAGTGCTAAGGCGGAATCTTGTTAAAAGAAAACGCATCTGGCTCTTCGTTGTAAAGGATTGGTAATATTGCTGATTGGGCATAAAGGGGCAGCTAGGGCCGGGTACCTCCAATTGTAAATGACGCGAATTTGCCCGAACCCTATACTCCTCTTTAATTATACCCTTTGCGTTTGGGGGGATACTCGACAGAGTGTCAAAGTACTCCACCAACCCAATCTGAGATAACCCATCCCTCACAAACCGAAGCCAGGGAATCTTCACAGACTTGTCCAAATTAATACAGTCTTCGATGATCTCCCTGGAAAACTGTAACTCTTCTGAGACCCAAATTTTGGCCCATAAGAGCAAGGGGGCAGCAGCAATGCGTTCTTCTATGTATTCCATCCCCACTTCTCGGTGAGAAAACGAGGTGGCAGTGCTGCTTGGAATCATCAACATCCGTTTTATAAACTTGTTCTCCACTACTTGTAGCGAGCGGCTTTTTTGATAGCCCCATACGCCCGCCCCATACGATGCAACCGACAAGCATTTTGCATTGTATAGGGTAACCAGCTCAGGCACTGGCTTATGACCTAGCTTGCTGGCGAACCTAAAGAGCCCCTCCACAACTCTACTTGTCTGCTGTGCCCTAGCCGTGATCAGGGAATCCCATTTCAAATCCTTGCTAAACATGTTCCCCAAGTAAGTGAACTGCTTCACCCTTTCAATGGACTTACCCCTTACATTGAAACTTCTGGTTTTAACCTTTTTTGGGCCGCATACCATTATGTAAGACTTTGAGAAATTAACCCTCAAGTCTAACGCCGCCATAAAATTTGTAAAGGCGTCCAGGGAGGTTTGGAGGCTATTGGTCGTCATGGCCATAAGTACAGTATCATCCGCATACGAGAGCAGCGGAACTGGCTGGCCTTTAATGCAGGAAAAATCAATTTTCTTGCCTAATAAAAAAGCTTCCAGGCCATTCGGATGGATTAAAAAAAGAAAAGGAGCAAAAATGCACCCCTGCCGAACTCCTTCGGTTGAGGCAATAGGCTTCGTCCTTTCCCCATGTGGTCCAAATCTTATGGAAACAGATATATTAGTGTGTAGCCTTTCTTAGGAGCAGGATTAGTGTACTTTCAAAACCCATATTTGTCATTAGAGCCCATAATTTCCCCCTGTTCACAGTATCAAATGCACAGGACAAGTCCATGAAGGCAAGGTGGATAGAACCACTCTGCCTTCATGTACTTGCCCATGATCAAGGACAAATATAGGCACTGCTCTGTTGTTCCCATTCCCCTCCGAAAGCCATACTGTGTCTTTGAAATGATCCCCTTACTTGTTGCCCATGACTCTAATCGGGCAAGAATTACCCTACCCAATACTTTAGCGTTAGAGTCAATAAGAGAAATAGGCCTATAACAGGCAGGATAATTTCTATTCCCTTTTTAAACACGGGTACGACTATGGCCCCTTTCCAAGATACAGGAATTGGACCAACCACCGCCGATTTAAAAACTTGTGTTAGCAGGGGTGCCCAAAGATTTACATTTAGCTTAAAAAGATCTAATGGAACTCCATCTGGGCCTGGAGCTTTCCTATTAATTCCCTTAGCGATTGCCTCCTCCACCTCAATCACCGTAAGTGAGGAACTAAGCTCAACGGCCTGCGCCATATCGGCCGGGAGCTCCTCATTAGTCATCGAGAGCTCCCTACCATTTGGGTTAAAAATAGGCGCAAAGTGTTGTTCCCAAGTATCACCCAAGATCAATGACTCTATTTTTCCCACTTCCTCAGTGAATTGGGGTCGATTGATAATGGCCCAGAAGCTTTTGCTATCTTTAAGAGCCCTAGCTTTCTCCAGGTCATCCCATGCTATTCGCCTCAGCTCCTCTTTTCTCTCACTGATGGTTTTATATAAGCATCTTGCGAATTTTATTTGTTCTCTGTTACGGGGGTGAGTCTGGAGGGTGGTTTTTAAGATGTTATGGGCTCTAGAGCATTTTGCATTAAACCAGCGGCTTTCACTGTGCTGCTTGGGCATAGCTGGGCATGTCAATCTATTTGCTACATTAGTGCATAGCCGTTCGAAGTTCTGTACAATCGTGGATGAGGGGGAATCCTGCTCCAAACAATCCATGATCAAGTTGAAATTAGATCTAACTATTTCCTCCTCGAAGAGTATTGGATTTATTTTTCCCCAGTTAACTCTTACACCTTTATTGCGATTATAATCAATCAAGCGACCATCCCCCCTGTGCTTTTAGCTATTGCTTTGAGTGAAACAATTAGTGGGTTGTGGTCACTCGCTATTTCCGGGTCCACATGAAAATCACACACCAGTGAAGAGCACTCCCTGGAAATGAACATAAAATCAATAAAGCTTTCCCTACCCCCACCAACAAAGGTAGGACACTGGACTGAAAAACTATTAGTCAAACTGTCCAAATTGTTCTCAATGATTATGGTATTCAATGCCTCTCCCTGCGGGGTATGAATAAAATGCGCCAAAGACTGATCATCTGTGTCAAAGAGACCACAAACTCTATCATTACTGTATTCACAGGATGTGCAGTTAAAATCCCCCACCCATAAAACACATAAAGGTTGCCACTTCCCAGAAACTTTAGCGATTTCCATTTGCAGGGCTTCTATAACTTGACAGTTATTTGAGTCAAAGATATTATAGTACCAGTTTACAAGAAGGACTCTCACCTGGAGCATGCTAACAATCATAATCAAATGAAACCACTGAGAAGATCCTACACAAAAGACTTTTATGGAACCAAGTCTGACTGAAAATAAAGTTACCAACCCTCCCTTTGCCCTCCCCGATGACTATGCTATAGCGGGCACATCAAAGGCCTGATAACCATCCATCTCTATGCTTTCTTTAGCCCACGTCTCCTGTAGACAAATTACTTCGAAGCCCCTGATGTATTCCAGCCAAGCCTCATCAGATAATTTCGAGCGAATACCTGCTATGTTCCAGGAGATTAGCTTAATTGGGGGTATATGGTGGGCCAAGTCCATCATCGGTGATATATCTGGTAAAACCAATGGACTGGCTGCTGGTGTTTGTAGCAACCCTTCCCCCGAACACCTATTTTCAAGGCTTGTATTTGCAGCTACCATACAAAATATCAGGTTATTCACCTTTCCCAAAGGACCAGCGGGATTTACGATATGGTCCTTCTGGGGCTTTATATTGCCATATGCCTCATTAGTCCCAATTCCCCCTGCTTCACTGTGTAGGTGACTTTTTATGTCATTATCTATATACCCACCACATTGTCCAATTAGTCAGTCAATCTCGGTTAGGTCTGAAAGTACCTCAAACCTATTAGGGTGGAAGGAGGAGGGGCGCATAGGGGCATCAATAATATGTCTAGGTCAAGTTGGCCGCATGCTGGGGGGTAAAGTCTGGCTGGGGGGGTAAAAGAAACCCAAAGGTCGAACCTTTATCTGTTCAGTAGGTAAGTCTTTCAACTGGTTTAGTGCATCATAGACACACCTTGCGTTGCTAAAATTAAGCACGACACAGTCCCCTCCAATGCTTTTGTTGGTGCCACCAATCCAGCACACCCGCCTTGCCGTAATAATATACTCAAACCAATTAAAATGAGATGTTTTTTTTTAGACCACCAGTGAACCGCTTTATTTATAAGACTCTGGCAACTTTCTTTTTGATTGGGGGATAACCTTGGGACCCCCGTTAAAATCAAAGTATAGGGGGTACTTTCTGGGGGCAGGTGTAACCGGTCTACAATCCCACTCCCGCCCAGGGCGCCCTGACCCGGAAGTTGGCTCTGCAGGAGGGAATTTTCATGGGGAGCAGAATTCTCTGTTGGCTCCACCAGTGCGCTATTGTTTATGATCTCTTGTATACTGCCACGGCGTGGAGGGATAACACTATGGATAAGTGGTACATTCCTGGGGGCCACCCCATTAGATATAACATCTGACCGTTTGCCTCCATTCCCTTCGGCTATACCCCTTGCCGCTAAGCCTCTCTCAGTTGAGATATGTGATGAAATTACTTCTACTGGTACTAAGGATTTGCAAACCATAGTTAACTGCTCCTCAATTTTAGTTAGTCTCACCAAAATTGGTGGCATAGCGTCCTGGATTAAGTTACTCAGCTTTCCAGTTAAAATATCAAGTCCATCCTGCCCACCGTTATCTGTCCCTCCAGTAGATGACTTAGCAACTTTTCCTGCAGTATAAATTTGTCTGGATCTTTTGGTTTTGGGCGACTGATTGTTCATCTTACGGGCTGGCCTCACCCTCTCTGTTCGCTTCCTCTTTCCTCCTATCGCGGACAATTTGCCAGGTTCCGTCGATGTTATGCTAGGGCTTTCTTCATCACCCCGTGGCCCTCGTGTCTCACCCTGTGATAAAACAATTACGTTGGGAACAATAGGGACTTGAAGCCTGTCCTCCGAGATACTTTCTACTGAACCAATATGAGGGTTATTATTTGGAGATAATAACTGGTTAACAGGTGGTAGTTCAGATGGTGGAGCCAGGAAAAGTCTACGTTCCGCGCGCTCTATCTCTTTATTAATAGCTCCCACCGCCTTTTGCAGGAAGTCGTCAAGAGTGGTATTGGTGGTTTTGTGGGCCGGAGTGGGCTTTCGCTTCCCCATGTTGTATTAAGCCAGCGCCTTCAAGTAGCTACTAATCGCAAGCTGGTGCAATAACGTTACCTTTTGAGGACCTCTGTGTTCTAGTCGAGGGATAACGCCACAGGACCGCTTGCAAGTAGCCTGTGATACAGGACCAAGAGAGCAGTCCCAGCCCAGCCTCCTCTGGGCTTTGACGGGCGCGGCCCGGGACCGCCCGCGCGCTTCCCGCGCTACGGGAGCCCGTGGCCAATTTTAAAGCGCCTCCTGGCGCTGCTTAATGATGCTGGCAGCCGGGCGCCGCGAAGGAGCAAGGCAGGCTGGACGTTGTGGTCCCCCCAGGACCAAGGATTCAGGCAGCAGCAGGTCAAAAGCGGGTCCTACGCTGCGGGAGCCCGCGGCCGATTTTAAAGCGCCTCCTGGTGCTGCTTAATGATGCTGGCGGCCGGGCGCTGCGAAGGAGCAAGGCAGGCTGGACGTTGTGGTCCCCCCAGGACCAAGGATTCAGGCAGCAGCAGGTCAAAAGCGGGTCCCGCGCTGCGGGAGCCCGCGGCCGATTTTAAAGCACCTCCTGGCGCTGCTTAATGATGCTGGCGGCCGGGCGCTGCGAAGGAGCAAGGCAGGCTGGACGTTGTGATCCCCCCAGGACCAAGAATTCAGGCAGCAGCAGGTCAAAAGCAGGTCCTTGGAGTAGTCATGTCTGGCCAAACCACTACTCCCACCACTCTCATGAAACTACAGAGATTTCTGAATTATGCTGCTTGTCTACAGTTTGGCATGAAATGGCAGGACCATATCTCCCTTGCCCTCCTATCTATTTATAGGTTCCCAAAAAGGAAAGAGCATCCTTCAGAACTCTCTGCTTGGTTCACAAAGCCCTACGTTGGTGCATAACCAATTCTCTTGTAAAGCTATTCTTTCTCTGACACATGCTAAACTCAGATCCATCAACATTAGTTTAATTTCGATCCCACCAGTACTTGAAGATTTGGTGATCCAGGGCTCCACCATATGAACTCATTGCCCATTAATGTAACTGGAGAAAGATTATCTCACATTCAGAACATCTTTACAAACTCATCTCTTCACTGTGACTTTTATCTGATAATCTCCACCCCTGATACCTATGTCAGGTGTATTCAATGTCATGTCAGTGAGACCCTTAAGACTGGCCTGCCCTTTTCACTCACCTGGACCCTACCTCCATCAAGGCTTTAATACTTCTTCTAGGTAATTCTTTTGGGCAAAGATTCACATGCACCATACATCACTGCAGGATGCCTGAATGGTACCTCACCAAGTTTCAGCATTGCTCTTTCCTTAGCTACTCATATTATCCCTCTTCCAAAGTGCTCTGAATTCATTGTGTTTACAAGTACCTTACTAGAACTCCAAATGCACAAGAATATAATCATTATATCACTATGGCTCCACCTATATTTGTATGTTGGCATTTATGTAGTAATACGGCGTATTGTTCTGCTCTGTTATTTGCTATTATCTGTGTTATACTCTGTTAATTATTATAATTGCATACCGCCTCAATTGTGGCCTAGCCTTGAGCCCAGCTCCCTTGTGAACATGACCCTCTGCGCCTAGCCTCTGGCTGCGTGCAGCTGAGTGCTAAGAGCCAAGCCGCAACACCAAACTACAAAAAAGATGATCCATTCTGAATAAAGTTTCGTGAAATTTTGGGTTAAATTTTACATAGCTGTTTTGCTGCAGCACAGCAGGGGCGTAACACAGGCCCCCCGCAGCTCCCGCGGTGCAGGGGGGCCCCCAAGCTCTAGGGGACCCCCTCAGCACAGTACTCCGGCCGGAGAGCTCCTGATTGAGGCCGGAGAGGGCCCCTCCACGTACATTGCAGGGGGGCCCCCTCAAGTTTCGTTATGCCACTGCAGCACAGAACATAAATCCAAAGGTGTATATAGTATTTGGTGCCAGCAGGAGCCAACTACAGGCACAGAGGTGCAAGTAATTCAAGATGGTTGACTTGCACGAGAAGCTAAAGTTCATTGCCCTAGTTTGAATGAGGATTATTATTGCTACTTTGAATATTGTTCAAACACTTCTGGCGAGCTGTAACTTGCTCTCACGATCGGAATGTGTTCTAGAACAGTGCAAGAAATGCCACAAGCTGAAACCACCAATGAACCCAATACAAATCCTAATGTTTCCTCAAACAAATGATAATGCTTCAGCCAAACATGAATGAATGGCGATACGGAAACTAGTACAGCTGCTTGCCAAGCATACAATACACATAAAAGAAGAAAGCCCAATGACTAATGTAGGCACATAGCCAGCTATCGGCCTTCGGAGCAGAGTGCAAAGCTCAAGAGCTGTCACCACACACAACTTGTGGGAGTGAGGCAAGAGTCCGAGGCAAGCAGGAAAGTTAAACATGTACTCACGAAGCATGGGGCGCTACAGTGATGGCAAAAAGGCTGCGAGACGATATGAAAAGAAATAACCACTTTGCGCATATTCCAAGTTGTTTTTAACCCCTATTATAAAGAAGTTCTGTTATGGCCTAAATCAATGCAGATCCGCTTTTAGATTCTTATTACTTTAACATAATGCTGAAGTGTCTTTCAATGTAGACGCCTTTTTAAAGGCTGCCACGTGGGCACAGACTTCGATGCACTGATGAGATATGTTGCTGCAATTTGGTACTGTACGACATATTTTATCTTTCTAGCTGAGGCATATTTATGTTATGGTTACATTTAAATTTAAATTGTTATGATGTAAAATGTTCTTATCAATTTATTTTCCTGAATAACTTGTATGGCTGCCACAATGCTGCCGAATAAAGTTTTGAATTGAATTGCATCACTTTGCTAATTAACGTTGGTACCAGGCAAATTACCCAAACTACACGTTGAAGTTTATCATGTAGTCTCAGTGTGTGAAAGGGCATGATGCAAAAGGCACCCTCGAAGATGAAGGTTATCAGCAGCTGGACCAAATAAGTTATGATCATGATGCAACTGCCTGGTAAGAGTGCCATGACTCCATCAATGCCCAGCAATAAAGATGTGAAGTGATAAAATATAGCAATCCAAACACTCGCACCTTCCCTGTCACATCCAACATGGGCTACACCTTGCATGGGTCTGCCGTAACCCAGTTTGTGCCTCAAGCAGCATCAGCCCATGCACCAGAATGATCACATTGCTCAGGATGAGCCAAGCAACAAAACCGGCGACCACCTCTTTGCCATGTCTGCTCATGACTTAATGGCTCTCTTCTTCAGTTTAAATCCCTTTCAACTCACATGTAATTTAGCAGTCAAATTTACATTCAATGCCAAATGTGGCCCTACTTTTCAGTGGGTTCGCAAATTTTGATCCCTGTGCAAACTAATGTTTTTAGAAAGTTCCAATATTGCAGTTACTGTACTCCTGCAATTTTACAATTAGGGATTTTCATTGTTCAAAGCTGCAAACATTTTTGATAAAGGTAGATTTTGGTCAGAAAGCATTAAATTCATTTATCATTCAGTGCTTAATTTGAGCCTGTGGTTACCGTGGGGGGCACCAGCTCTCATTTGTGGGGACTGACGCTTATTTTTCCTCATCAGACATTTCCCGAGAGCAAGAGAGGGAAAACACACAAACGAGGAAGAGAAAGATGGAAAAATGGCCACCCAGGGAGAAAGCAAGGCCGGCAAGAGTGAGATAAAGGGGCACAGAGTGTCTGGCAGTGGATTAAAGAGGTCTAAGATGGATTTGGAACTACACAGCCTTGATATTCGGTGCACTGGCATGTAATAGCATCGGCCAAAGGTGTCTGAGCAGCACTTTTTTGCATTATTTTGCAAATTAAACACTGCATTTACTAATAGTGCAGAACTCTCACTCTTCCCCAGCCCAGTCTTAATCAGATCCTAAGCTTGCATCCGACACATGCCTTCTTCACCACTAATTTTTAGGTCGAGCCTGAGCCAGCGCGCAAGCGTTGCTCTGGCGAACTGTTGTAGGTAGAGAACGGAGGTGAAGCCCCGCCCACTACTTGACCATATTTTTCATTGGCTTGTGTATTTGTCCTTCGTAAATGCTGGTGTCTGATTCCTTAATAGGCTTGTTAGTCCCTCCTTAGTACAGCCATGTCGTCATTTGTATCCTCCCATGGCTACTGGCCCCTTTATTTCGGTTCGTACACGGTACGTGTTATTTTAGTGTTGTAAGCACCATATTCTTTATTGAGTTTGTCCTACTTGAGGCACGACGACATGCTTTGTTTCCATTCAGCGCGCTGTGTGCGCTTTCACTTTCGAAGCTGACGGGACAATCGCGACCGCTTGTTTTTATAGCCGTCCCGGCCTGCTGGTTATCAGGGGCCCATGCTTTGCCTTCCCAAGGGCCGGGTGAATATTGCTCTATGAACCTGCCGCCCGGGATAAGATCTGTCAGTAGTTTGCATTTATTTATGTTTTTTTATACAGCGCAAGCTCGGTCTGTAGGTATTGGAGCCCTTTACATAGAAGCAATATACTTTACAGAAGGACACATACATTTTTGGTAGGCGTGCAGAGTTTAATTTATTCATGATGCCTGAGTGGGCGGAGTCAAGGCTGCTCTTCGGTTGTCGCTCCTGACCAGGCGCCCATGCAAATAGAAGTAGGGCGCCTCTTAGTCGCTCCACGGGCAGGAGCGAGCCAAGGTGGGGAGTCCTTCAGCTGTTTCACCATGGAGATGGGCGGCGCTGGTGACATCATCTGGAGGTGCCTCCGTGCTGCATGGTGCTAATGGCAGCGCGGCTTACTATGGAACCGGGAACCAGGTTCGATTACCAACATGGGCGCCACATTATCCCGGCGGGAGATGATATAAGGTGAGCATGGTAATGGTGGGGCGCGAGGGAGGGAACTACCAGGAGCGTAGCCGTGAATGCTTTGCGCAAACACTTACTGCGCAACTTTTTTTCTTTATACGTCGGCGCGTCGAGGTGTGGCGGAACAGAGAGAACCTGCCTGAAACACAGAAATGGTAGGAGGCTGTGTTTCCTCACCCTCATCAAATACATTTCGGCACATCGGGAGGGTCGACCAGCCTGCGGCAGCTGCATGATGCAGATGGTGGCAGAATCCCCTCAAGAACTTCCGAATTATCCTCACTGCGCCAGCAGACATGGTTAGTATGCAGTTTGGCTGTAGTTTAGCAGGAGGCTGATGCGGGCAGAACCATGTTAGGCGGTCCACATCCCCTTACTGAGACCTTGTTCTACAAGTTGCGTTGATTTCCCCATCGTCTCACAGAGCATCCTTAATGAAGCGTGCCTGTCTTTTGTCTGATGTGAGTGTGATGTCATCTCTTTTTCAAACTTTCAAGACAATGAGTCAGCGAACTGTGAGTCTTCAGCTGAAGTCATTCATTAAGCACTCAAATCCAGTATTTTCCCATTAACATCACTGGTTGCAAAGGGGTTGTCTTACTATAAAAAGTGAAATGGTTTCTTAAGCATTTGAATCTGTCTTGCAGGCCTTCAGTTCACTCATTCCTCACTCCAGGTGGGGTTTATTTGCCTCATTGTAGCACCCTCTGTTTTATTACCTTAAACAATAGGTGCAGATGTAAGTTCGGGATCCCGGTGCTACATTATGCCTGTTTCATTTAATCCCATGGGCACAGGCTCGAATTTAGAGGGGTGATCGCAAAGGGGGGAATATATTTCCTGTATTTTAAAGATGTCCCCCTATCGCCTGACACACTCAGTGGCAAAATATTCTGTAATGTTCGCACTAAACTGTGAAACCAAACAGAAACCTTTTATCAAAAACTGTAAGATCGGGGATGTGGATGCATCGCCAGGTGTACCATGGCCCACTAAGGGCAATTGAGCGGAGATCATGAGTTATTGAATGTGAAATTGGGAGTTCGCTTTGTGAAGATTTATTAGTGTCTGTTACATGTTTGGAGCTAGTTGGGGACAGGTTTGAGATCTGTCTCTTTCCCTTCTTCCATTTTATTTGGGCCATCGGCTGACAGGGCGTCCCACTGCTTTTTTGCAGCGGGTGTATGGCTATGCTACGTCTCCCAGTCATGGGATGATATTAACAACGCTCTTGCCACATGATGGCACAGATAGGAAGCGTTTATCACTGGTCATCTAGGACCCCTTTTTAAAGCTCTAGTTTTATTAAAAAAAACAACCCTCGGGCATCTATCTCGTCATACTTCTCGTAAGAGTTACCCATTACATTAAATGCTATCCGCTACAGAGGCACTTGATGACCGGAAGAAAGCAAGAAGGTAGATTTCAAGAATGCTTATACTGATGATATTTAGGAGCGAATTTCCAAGTGAATGCACCTGTTGGGCATACCATGCAATCGTAAGGTAAAGTCTCACAGCAATGCAGACAGGTTATTTATTATAATAAATCATGTGGGAAAAATTGCCACTTATTCACCCCTGTAAGCTTTTTCAACTTAATAACTACCTTTCTAACTGTTATTTAACTAAACTTTTTCCATGCTGCAAAAACACAGGGAACATCCTTTTGCACCCTGTTTTGGACTTTATGCAAAGGAATTTGGAAAAAAAAATATTTTCTGTAATCCGTATTTCAGAAATAATTTTCCTCCAGAGCGAAAATGGTGAACATTTATTGCAAAATATTTGCTAAACATATAAAATACATCCATTACTTTTAAGTCATTCTACGTGCCAAACTAGGAAATCTTAGTCCCCGGTTTAATCTTTATTGTTTAAAAAATAGCAGACATTCATTCACTATTTATGCTCTAATGAAATAAAAAAAATAGACAAACTGATTGATAAGGTCACTGCACTGTATTGTGGTCGTTCCTGTGACCCATGGCTTTGGCTGCAGGTGGGTTGGCAAAACTACTGTCAGAAAAGTGTCTCAATCCTGCTCTGGATTCGGTGGCACGTGCCCCTGCTGGGTCCATGGTCGGGTGTTTGTCTGTTACACAGAAAAACACGTCTCTGTTAAACTGTAGTTTGAGAGTATTTTTAGTTGTGCTTTCTTACTGCACAAAATGAATCACGGTGGAACTGGGAATCTTACGCCAAAGCATCCCGGGAAACCAAAAAGTAAAGCTGAAAAAAACATTTGGAGAAAAATCACTTGATGTTGCAGAAGTCGCTTTATGCCTTAGTGGTGTTTAATGTAGGTTCATTTGCAAACCCTAGCCATCACATAAGGTTTCTGAAATGCCCCAGACCTGATACCCATGAGCAGCAGTAAGGAGCATGTTCACCACTGAAGAGAGTGACCACTTCACCATTCATCCCTTTGTGCCTGCAAACGGAGCTGAATTCTTCACCATTCACCACTTTGCATTTGCAAACAGAGCTGACCACTTCACCAGCTGAACATCAATTGCACAAGCGTCGTTGACACCCCATACTACCAGTTTTTTTTTGTATATAATATCCACAATCACTTCAAGTACATATGTTGTGATCGGTAGTCCCTGTCACCTGCTATACATTCCATCATACATTTTAAGATCCTTTATTTCTATTTTTATTCATCCATTCACACCCCTTTATGTTAAAATAGCCACAGCTTTACTTACAGTGGCTATAAAAGCTTATAATATGGTATAGTGTGCACTTTTTTTTTTTTTTTAAATAATCACTCCAATGCATTAGTTCTGCGATTAAAAAAAATATATAATATTCACCGGAAGTCGTTGGGTTGTCCATGTTTTGTGGTGATTACTGTGACTTGGGGATGTCATTGTGCTGAAGATACATATGAGTGAGGCAACGCTGCTGTAATGTGCGATAATGTATAGTGCAATACTGTGCCTATTAGTGTCAAAGCCTCCAGGTTAAAGAATAGTAGATGTTTCAGCACTCAGAATAATGCGCTGCATGGCTAAATACTAATATGTTCCCAAAGGCGAGATCAATTGCATTGCAAATGCTTGTTATAACAAATGACTGATGATCAAAAATATTTTAGTAAGTTCACTTCGTGCTTTACATGAAAAAAATACAAGACTCGCCAGCTTGTGTTCTTTATTTCCACTGTACATAATTTAGCGTGGATGGCTTCGTGCCAAACCTCGTTATGCCTGTGTTGTTTGCAACACTGCCCCACCACCCTTATTGCTCAGCGTTTTTTCCCTGAATCATGCCGTCAATGACTGGTCCTGTATTCGCAGTACCTAACCTTTTAAAAGGCCTCCATAACTTACTTTTCCATCCCCATATCCCGAGAGTGAGCCTTCTCCTCTTGAAAGCTGATTCTACTTGAACAGAATCATTTACAAAGAGCCTCGAGTGTTTGCTCACTAAGAGTTCGGAAAGACTAACAAGTCGTAGCTCAGAAGATTCAAGAGGTATTGAATTTCGAAACATTTGAACAGCCTTTGATTCTCGAAAACCTGTATGTTTAATACTCTTTATTTCTTCGTGCAATTGTTCACTCAAAAGGAAAAATCCAAAAGTTCTTGGGGCATATTATCAAGGGCTCTATCGCCGCTTTAGCAAGACTTTTTCCCGCTAAAGCGGCGATAATTCAAACGCCCTATTAGCAAGCTGTCGCTAACTGCTGTTAGCGACAGCTTCTAGGCGATAGCGACCGGGTTGGGTGCCGCTTTGCATGCCAGTGATATTTATCGCTAATGGCATGCAAAGTAGGCGTTCCCAACCTAAAAGCGACTGGAAACAGTCGCTAAGGTCGCTATCGCCTATTAGCGAGGCAGGGGAGGTGATTAACGAACCAGCGCTAAACACGTTTAGCGCTGGTTTGTTAACGCCTGGTCTAAACCTGACTTAGCCATGTAATCCAATGGGAGGTGGATTAGATGGCTAAATCCCCCTCGCCCTATCGCCAAGCTAACACTGGTCACAGTGTGAATATCGCTTGTTTTCAAGCGATATTCACACTGTTCTCCAGGGTTTCTATCGTTTGGAGATAAGCGTTGCTGATAGCACGCTATCTCCGCGATAGAAACCTGCGATAGCCGGCGATAATTATCCTAGCGCTAACTGCGCTTAGCGATAATTATCGCCGGTTATTGCTAATAGGCCCCCTTGTTTTTAAAAATATGCAATAAGGAACTTTGCACAAAAGGGAAAAGGAATAATTGTTAAGAAAATACAATAACCGGTCGCAACGCCTTTATGCAGACAGCAATGATGTAGTATTATTGGTTAGTTATGTCAATGATTGTGATAAACTCTGTGATCTTCACTGTGTATCATTCCTTTTGTGTGTGCTAGGTGAACCCTACCCGGCAAATCTCTTGAAATTCCTCTAAACCATGAAAAAAGTAAAACGCGAATCCATATTCGAGACTCAACCTGAAGACGAAGTCTGAAAAAGGGTTCCCTCTCTCTCTTTCTTTCTCCTTTTTTTCCCTCTCAACTCCCTTTATCTCAAAGAACAGTCGTCAGCATACTCCTTTCAGGCTGAGCTAGGATTGTTTTCCAGGGGAGTTGGAGGAATCACATCGCTCCCACAGAATGCCTGGATTTCAGCTGAGTGGTGTCTGACAGGAAACCAAGCCAGCGAAAAGGAAATCTGCCTGAGCAGTTAGACTCCGACAACCAGATTGATGCTCAAGACTTTACCCATGTCTTAGCTTATCAAGCCTCTTCCATGGTGGATATGGCTGGTTCGCTCAAAAGCTATATCTAGAATTTACGGCAGAAAAATCAAGTTTTAAAGTCCAAGTTGTTAAGATAAAAACTGAGAACTAGTCCCTGGCAGAGTTATCCAGGAGTCATTGCAAAAAATGTCCGACCTGTACTACAACTCACAAGATTTTCTAGTCCTAGTGTTAATATTCAAAGAGGACGTGGTGGCTCCTCAGGAATTACTCCGGTTAATGGAACAGTTTTGACTCCGTCCCCAGTACCACTGGTGGCCCCAGAAAGATGTAATGGATTCAATATTAAATTTAGGGTCTAGTAGTCAAGCTAGACTATTGACGAGGTGAGAGAAAAGGGAAAACATTTGGGTGGACTCTAAGGGAATAGTTGTTCAGAATGAAAAGAAGGGATCAGACACAAAAGTCTCTCCAATTAGGGGACCCATGCAGGTAGAGGGTATACATGGATCCCTGTTAAAAGTGAAAAAGAAGATAGGGTGAAAACTAAACCTTTTCCTCTATTGTGGAAAAGCACAGTATTTTGTAAGGGATTGTCCTGCAAAACCCCAAATCCCTATGAAAATAGCACTGGTGTCCAACAAAATGTTTGATGAATTGGAAAACGGGACATGTCAGTGATAGGTGGGGTCAACCAATGAGTTAAAAACCTGAAGAGATCTCACAGTATATTGCTTATACCTTTACAAGGAAATCAAAGCATTTCTCAGTCACAGTCACACTCATAATCTCAAGTCACCTGAGAAAAGCATTTCCTATTCTACTTGATTTCCAAGCTGCCAGTAAACTGTTTGACATATCTTTGTCCAAAAGAATTAGGAATACCAATTGTTCACAAGAATAGGCCAGAATCAGTCAGAGCTGTGAATGGGTCAGAATCAGTCAGAGCTGTGGATGGGTCAGAATTATATTCTGGCATAATTGCTCTTCAAACTACCTCTTTGAATATGCTTTGTGACAACGGTCATGTCAAGAACATCAGCTGTGGTTTAATTGGCACATTAATTTTTGGGGCTATCTTGGGAGTTCCTTGGTTAGAACAGCATAATCCCAAAATCGACTAGACTTCACATAATGTGCCTGATACTGCCTGCAATCATGCTATCAAGATGCTAAATACTGGGCCTTACTTCTGATCTGCCCTTCCACTTCTGATGAAAAAAGGGTTCATTACCTAGTCAGTATAATAAGTACCAGGATGTTTTCAACATAGAAAAGCTAGCTCATTACCATGTCATAGGAGTTTTGAATGTTGTATTGCCTTGGCCCTTGGGGCAAGTTTTACATGTAGGCGCATTTCTGCCCTGTCTAAACCAGATACACAATAGCTCAAAGAACAATTGGATGAGCTCCTGTTCTATTGATTTATTGACATTACACTTCACCGGTCTCTTCTCTGCTCATCTTTGACTTTGAGAAGAGCGCAAATTAAGAACCTGAATAGATTACTGTGTCTTCAATAAAGTAACAAGAACAAATCTGAATCTGCTGCCTGTAATCTCAGTCCTCTTGGACCAGGTATGGCATTCTTCGATTTATGCAAAACTGGATCTACGTGGAGCATACCATTTGATTCATGTCCGTGAGAGCGACGAATGGAAAACCGCTTTCGGTACCAAATATTGATTATTTGGGTACTGTGTTACACCCTTCAGGTTGTGTAATGCTCAAGCAGTGTTTCAGTTATTTATAAACAAGGTGCTAGGAGAATTAATACACATCTTTGAGATAGACTACACAAACAATATTTTGATCTATTCATAAAATGAACAAGAGTATATTTCATATGTACAGGTAGTATTAAAGACTCTAAGAGATCATCACTTAATTGCCAAGTTAGGCAAGTGCACTTTTCATGCAACACAGGTAGAATTTATTGGATCCATTATATCCCCTTCTGGAAGTCAGATGGACCAAAAGAATATAGAGGTAATCCTAAATTGGCTGACTCCCACTAGCGTAACAGAAATATAATGTTTTCTTGGATTCACCAATTTTTATTGGAGACGTAGTATCCCTTTCTCCCAGGGAGTTGGGAGAAACAGGAGAGCGACCATCACACATATTACACACCTACTTAAGTAAGGAATCCGGTGTAACCAGACTCCTGAAGTTGAAAAGGCCTGTGTAGATCTCAAAGAAAAAGTCACTTTTGCTCCAGTGCTTCGACATCCTCACAGTATGCTGTAGGAGTATTGTCCCAAAGAGATGAACATTTAGGATAAATACATGGTTTTCTTCTCCAAAAAGTTACTACTTGTAGAGTTGAGCTACACAATCGCTGACCGAGAGCTACTGGTCATTAGGTTAGCCTTCCAGGAATGATGACATTCCATCTATTCTGATCCCATAACCTGTATTCTTGCCGTTTGTTGAAATCTTTGACTTCCTGCCAAATGAGATGGCTCTTGTTTTTTGATTTCATTATATCCTATCCCACAGGATCAAAACAAATTAATTCTGCTTCACTTTATTGAGTTTTTACTTGGTCTGAAAAACAACTTTAGGCAAGATAAAAATGTAAATATACTTCCAGAAGAAAAAATGACTGGAAGTTGTCAAACTGATGAGTGTCTTGAAAACAATAGAATGGTGACTAGAAAGTTTTGGCACGATTCACAAAGGGCCTCCACACGCGTGGCGGAGGCCTGGCAGTTGTGGCAGTAGTCCCGCACTGGTAGGACCTCTGTACTACAGTTACCTATTGCAGAGGTCCTGCCATGAGTGCGGGACTCCCACTATGACTTCAGGGCCTCCGCCAAAAGTGTGGAGGTCCTTTATGAATTGGCCTCTTGGAATCTAAAGAATGTTTAAGAATAATCTGATCATAGCATAAAAGAGGGCTGCTTTTATCATGAAGATCTAATATTTGTACCAACCCTTAAATTAAAAGAAATGGTCTTAAAAGGGTGCCATTCCTCACCCTTAGCAGGGCACCCAGGGGAGTTAAAGACTCACCAGAACTGCATTTTTTTTAAAACAAATTTTATACAAACAACAGCCGAAAGACTGGGCAGCATTGGAAGGTATATGCTCATTATAAAGTAAGATATTACTCAAAACATCGTATTAAGAGCATAATAAACCTCTTTCAGCAAGCATTTGACATTTGTTCGCCAGCCAACGATCAGGTGCACCCCCCTCAACTGCTGCACAACAACTTATAACAGGCAGCTCACTCCCACAGTCCCATCCCTGTCATGGTCGTGCCCTGGCGTGCCCTATTATCTATGGGAGGTGTAAGCACTCACAACCCCATGGGCGGGATACTATGCAAGTTTGCGTGCCTACTGTGGCCCCCATTCAAACCCAGTGTCTCAGGTCTTTGGTGTACTATTGCCATCAGGAAGGCTAATTCCTAACAGGACAATAGATAGCTAGGGGGTACCCTACTGTCCCCCAGATGAGGGGAATCAGGATTCTGCAGGGTGACACTAATGTTTCCCAAGCCTGGGCCATGTCAAGTGCCCCACAACCACGTTGAGCCTTCTGGAGCAGCACCACACTCTCAAAACCTGCCCATCTCACCAATTTCTTCTTCCAAACAGCCACACTGGGACCCATCAGGTGCTTCCAGTTTCTCGCAGTTTCTCTTTTTGCAAGGATAAAAGCAAGGTCTTGGAACCTGCTTGTAGCTTTATTCTTAGCAGTATGCGGAAACCAACTCAAGAGACGATGACTAGATGTGCACAGAATCTCTTTCTCAGTAATTGCAGCAAGCACTCCAGTAATTTTCTGCTAATAATTCCCTAGTTCAGGACATGCCCAGAACTCAGCTCTCACCTCCCCACACCTCGGGGACTTCGCTCCCTTCACTGCAAAGTGTCTGTTAATCCTTCCAGGGGTGAGATATGCTCTGTGTAGCACATAGAAATTAAGAAGCTTAAACCAGGCATTTCTGGAAACCTTAGGTATTCGCTGCAGGATCTCTCCCCAGTCTCCTTCTGGAATAGGAATACCCAGATCTTCCTCCCATTGGATTCTAAGGGCTCTCGGAGGTAGGATCATGTAACCAGGATCATTATATAAAGACAATTAACTACTTTAAAGGTCCTCGATGATGTAACCAA
Organism: Calotriton arnoldi; assembly: GCA_963921515.1. Classification (NCBI taxonomy): domain Eukaryota; kingdom Metazoa; phylum Chordata; class Amphibia; order Caudata; family Salamandridae; genus Calotriton; species Calotriton arnoldi. The sequence goes on along the minus strand of CAWUFW010020307.1, from coordinate 99,919 downwards.
GTATTGGCAGCTTTTAGTATGGAGTGGCTATGGCTGGCCACCATTACTATCCTTCTCATTCAAAATAACTAACTAATATCCACCACTCAAATTACTTTCATATTTCACTATACTAATTCACCACTAATCCTTTATGGGTTCCGGAGTAGCGTGCTACTCGCCAAAAAAAGCGCTTCAACACCCCATCAGCGGTAACAAGCGCTATATAAATGCAAACCTTTTTCCCTCTTCTATCCCTCTGCTATCCTTCTGAATCCAAATAACTGACTAACCTATCCACCACTCAAATTACTTTCATATTTCACTATACTAATTCAACACAAATCCTTTATGGGTTCCGGAGTAGCGTGCTACTCGCCAAAAAATCGCTTCAACGCCTCGTCTGGGGTAGTAAGCGCTATATAAATGCAATTACAATTACAGCACCATGAAGGAGGAACTGGCCCTGAGGTACACCATGCTGCAAGTGGAACTCCTCGAATGGGATGAGCATCCCATCTTCAAAGAGGGCCCCAAGCATCAACACACCTGCTTCTACCCAGTCCATCAGCACTCGTCAATTCCTCCCACGTGTGGCAGCGCTTCTAGGAAACCTAGGGGAATATCTGGGGAGTATGGCAATTGCACTAATGTCCTCTGCAGACTCTGAGTCCAACAGCGGTGCAGCACTCAAAATTCAGTGTTATTATCCACCCCATAGTGAGGAAGCCTAAGAAGTTTTCTCATCAAACAGGGAAGGTCAGGTACGGAGGAGCCCAATGCCCTCCCGGGAGTGAGCCTACCTGCAATCCATTGCGTTAGCTACTGAAGTTGTGCCACCAGATAGTAGGTCTCAAAATCGGGACCAGACAGTCCACCCTCTTCCCCTGGATGCTGCAATGTAGCCAATGCTACTCGCCTATGGCCTGAACCCCATAGGAAGCCTGTGAAGAGCGCATTGATGATCCAAAATGTCGCCCAAGGGATCCAGACCGGCAACACTACAAAGAAATACAGCAGATGGGGAGGGCTATCAACTTTAGTAAGGCCACTCAGCTTGCCACCGAAAGGAGTAGCGTTTTCCAAAAATCAATACTGGAACAGAGCGCTCAAATGGCCTGTCCAAATTCCCCTCCAGCAGATGCGCGGGGTCATGATAAATCCATATTCCGAGGTAGGGCAAGCACTGGGGTTCCCACTGTAGAGTCCGCAAATCCTCTAGCGGGCCTTTGGTTACCAATGTGGAGAATAGGCAAGATTTGTTCCAGTTGATGTGTAAACTGCAGATGGAGCCAAAGTGCTCCAATAGCCCCCGAGTGCCCATCAGGGCCCTCGTTGTGTCATGTAGGAAAATCAAGAGGTTGTCTACGTAAAATGCAATATGGTGCATGTGGTCTCCGATTGCTACACCCTCATAAGAATTCCCAGCCAGGGCATGGCAGGCCAATGTCTCCATGGCCAGAGCAAAAAGTAGTGGCGACAGTAGGCAGCCCTCTCTAGTGCCACGTCCCACTCTGTAGCTCTCCAAGATAATGCGACCCATCCTCACCCTGGCCGAGGGATCAGCGTACAGCAATCTGGTCCAGTTTACAAATACCTGTCCCAGACTGAAACAAGTCATCATGCTATAGAGGAAATCCCAGTCCAGGCTATCAAATTCCTTTTCAATGTCCACTGCAAAGATTGCCGCTTTCCCTTTACTGTAGAAATCTGCCTCCAACTGCCTGATGAGTTTGCAGATATTGAGTGATATATTTCGGCCCAGGATGAATCCCGCCTGGTCAGAATGGATTAGAGCAGGTATGTGGTGAAAGGTGGCTAGGATCTTATTCAATATTTTGTAATCGATGTTTAGCATTGACAGTGGCCGGTAGGCCTTCTTGTCGTGGGCCGGCTTTCCTGGTTTCAGCAGTGACACAATCAGGGCCTCCCGTGTGGAAGGGGGGAGTAAGCCTGTGTCCTTGGCAGACTTATAGAAGTCTACTAACATGAGGTCCAGGACATCCACATAAGTGGAGGTAAACTCAACCGGTAGCCCATTCTTGCCTGGTGTTTTGTTCTGGGTGATGGACTTTATGGCAGCATGGATTTCCTGAGGCACAATGCCTCCCCCTAGTTCTACAGCCTCTGCTGCAGTAACGGCAGGAAACTGCAAAGGTGCTAAAAAAGCCTCAACATTGACTGACGAACAGTCAACAGTGCTATGATACAGGGCAAAATAGTATTTACAAAACTCCTAATTGATGTCTTTCTGCCTGTAACGTTTAGAGCCACGGTCAGAGTTAAGCTCCACTATTATTGAACCCCACTTTGCTGGGTTCACGAGCCATGCCAGTAGCAAGCCTGGGTGGTCCCTCTCTGCATGCGCCCACACCATATAGTTCTTGTAGTCAAAACATCTCTCCACCTGCTCTGCAACTTTCTCCTCAGCCTCAAGTAGTGCAGGCTACAATTCAGGATGATCCGGTCGGCGCTGCTCAAGAGCCCACAGCTCCACTTCAGAGGATAAGACTGGAAGGAAGACCTGTCCAGAGATGCCAAGATCTTTGTCCAAATGTGCTTCATCTTTGCCCATTACAAAATGCCTCATACTTGTCCTTCAGGATTATTACTAGTTTTGCTCTTTCCACCCATGCCATGCCACACAGTCAGCCTGGATTTTGTCACTGAGTTACTGCCCATAAATCAGTTCACTTCTATTTTGGTAGTGCACGATCTACTAACTAAGATGCTCACTAAAGAAAATACGCTCAGCCAAACAGCTGCCAAACATCTTTATCCAACCATTGATCTGTTTACACAAAATCCCCACAATCATAATTTCAGAATGGGGGCTTCAACTTATCTCAATATTTTGGCAAGTAGTATGTGCATCTCTGGACATAGATGTCTGTTTTTCCTTTGCATAACACTCTTGTGGGACCAGATCATCTCTGCAGTGTCACTCCCAAACCATTTTCCTTCACCCGCCATTGTTCTGAACCCATTTTTGTTGGATCTTAGTACTCTTCACACTTTACCACTATTAACCAGTGCTAAAGTCTTTGTGCTCTCTCTCCTTTAAACATGTTAAAAATAGCTACACCCAATTTTGCACATTTGTGCTCAGCAGTGGGACCCAGTCTTTGTATTTGTGCAGTGCCATACAGTGATTTGTGTAACACAAAAATCCAACTATAAATAATTTGCTATCATATTCAAATTCTTTTTAAATTCTCCTTTTCTCTCAAATTGGCCATTTTTCCAAATTTAATTCCTACCTCAACTTTATATACTTAGGACTTTTTGTTGTTGCAGTTGTGATCCCTTGCCAGAATGGAAAAGGATCCGACTGCCTACCCAACTACGATATGATGGAGTGGGTCCAGGTCGATAATCTCAGCAAGGCTGCGGAAGTTCTGAAAGCAGAGGGATCAGACTGTGAAGCAGGGGCCCACTAAGAAGGGCCTTAGAGACACCCTGTATGATTCTGAGGTAGAACTTTGGTGGAAGACTTCCACAGAGGACCAAGAGGGTGATGGCCCTGAAAAGGATGTTGAGGTGGAGGAGGGGAATGACTTGGCAATGGCTCCAGAGGAGAGAGGAGGGCCTACAAAGATGTAGTCCCCTGCTGGATTCAATGCAGGAAGCAGTGCATCCTCCCAAGCCTTGTCTCCTGAAGAGTTGAAGGATGACATGTTGAGAGGGACTTGAAGATGCAGCTAGCCAGATTGACTGTAGAAGAGAGAAAAGCTGTGACAGAAAGGACCTTAGCAAAAGAGAGGTTTGAGGCTGAAAGGGCCTTGGCACAAAAAAGGATGTTGTGGGTTCATGAACTGAATCTAAAGGAGTTGGACTTGAAGGCCAAACAGCTGTCAGAGCCCAGCAGAAATGGTGGCAGCAACAATATAGTCCCCATACGGAGAGACCTGGTGCCCAGCTTTGAGGTAGGGGAAGATAATGATAAGTGGTTCACAGCCTATGAGGTAGCCCATAGAATACATAGGGTCTCAGAGGAGTTTGGGGGGCCAGTCTGTCGTGGCCATGCCAGCTGTAGGGTAGGGAGGGATACCCTGTTGGTGTTAGAGATGGCTGACCCATATGTCCTTCACCTCCATGAAAGCAGCTCTTATCACTAAGTTTAGCATCACCCCAGTGGGATACCGCTTAAGGTTTATGGACAAACACAGACTGAATGGCCAGTTGGGTAGATTTTCTGGACTTCTCCCAGAAGGCACTGAGTGGTTGGGTGAAGGGCAGTCACGTGAGTGGTTATGAAGGCCTGTATGATCTAATTTTGAGAGAGTACATGGTTAGTAACTGTTACACATAGTTCTGCCAACACCTGGTTGACTGCAGGCTCTCTAACCCAAAGGAGGCAGACATCTGTGTTAGTACGAGAGTGCCCTGGAAGGCACCTGGGAGTGATCCTGAGGAGGGTGGTTCAGGTGCTCCTGAGAAAGGAGGAGGTACACAATGACCCAGACAGGCCCCAGAATAGTGTGGGAGGAAAGGGTTCTCATGCCCCTTCTAAGAATAGGAGGGGCGTTTCCGGTGGGTGGTGGCCCAGGGCACCCCATTTCCGACCCTGGTGCTTTGTTTGCTTTCAGCTTGGGCACAAGTGAGGGGACCTGATCTGTACCAAAAGACCACCCACTGGTGGGAGCTCCAAAGGTGTAGGTAGCCCAGAGATGCCCATTGACTCCATTCTCTGTACTACATTACCATCAGTGTCCAGCGATCTAGAAGGGGCAGCTGGCCAGGGCGCATTGGAAGCTCAGTTGTCTGGGGTACCCAACCCAAGTGGAGGGTACAGAAGCCCAGATGGAGAGACATGGGGAGTAAGGACTCACCCCTACCACCTGCTCAGCCTCAATCAATCAATGAATGAATCAATCAATCAATCAATCAAGGATTTGTAAAGCACAGCAAATCACCTGTGAGTGTCTCAAGACACTGTAACTGCTTCATGGTGATCTTTTCATCCGAGAAGCTAGGTCTTGAGTCCTTTCCTGAATTGCTTGAGTGATGACGAGGTCCTGAGGTGCAGGGGGAGGTTGTTCCAAGATTTGCCCACCAAGTGTGCGAAGGGACGTCCTCCACTGTTACCTCGAAAGATCTGGGGGGTGTTTGTGAGGAAGAGGTATAGACCCTGAGCTGAAGAGCCAGTCTCAGGTTATCAACCCTGAGCTGGTGGTTGATAGAGTGGAAGTAGGGTGCCTAACACCAGGGGGGTCTCCCCTCACTCTGAGAAACCTCAGAGGCCAGAGAAACCTCAGGGGCCCTTATGAAAATCCTTGCCAACCCCAAGGCTGGAAGAGAGACCTACACAAGATCCCTGCTTGGAGCTTTCACCAGGCAGTGGATGGCCTGGGGCCTGGCTCTTGACCCTGGCAGCTGTCAGAGGCCTCCGTTGGTTGCCGTCCTTATGCACAGACCATTCCTTGGGTTGGGGACAGAAGTCTGATCCAAGGGGCGGATGGGTGTCATTACTTTGTTAGTCATCGTGGTACTGTCTATCTACTGGGAGGAATTTGTGAGCGAGCTATGGTGAGGTGCTTCGCATAAGAGGTCCACAAGTGAGGGAAAAGTGTTCCTTCTGCGTCAGTCCAGTGGCTTAGGAGAGTGTAGACAGAGGAATCCAACTGAGTTCAGAATGACATAGAACTGACAAATGCCTCTGATGTAGAAGGCCATTGTCCACGTTCTATTGCCTAAGCAGGGAAGTCCATCATGGTATTGATTAGTGTACCCTGGCTTTAGGCTGGAGGGGGGCCATGTTTGACCTGACCCCACATCTGCAGGTTCACCCTCAGAACAACATTTTTTGCCTTCACCCTTATGTTTTCTGAACCCGTTTTTGTTGGCTCTTAGGACTTTACGTACTTTATCACTGCTAACCAGTGCTAAAGTGCTAGTGCTCTCTCTTTTAAACATGGTACAATTAGCTTGCACCCAATTGTCACATTTAATTTACTTATAAGTCCCTATTAAAATGGTACCACAGGTACCCCAGGCCTATAAATTAAATGCTACTAGTGGGATCGCTGCAAAAGAAACAATTGATGGACGGAATGCTGGACAATGCAAACATTCACCCCCAGTCACAAGGATCTGGGTTTAATCCATCATTCTTTTGCTCACCACACCACCCCAGTTTGGACCCAGCCATATGCAAATCAGTCTTGACCCTGTACCATAGGGGTACAGTCCAGCCCGAACTGCCAGATTTCGTTTGCATATCTCGCCCTAAGTGGGAAGGGTATGCCAGACGTGGGTCCCGTGCTCACTACACCACTGGATTCAAGCTACCCTGGCTGATGAAGGGTGATGCCCTGAAAACAGTCCCAGGATGCTTGTTTCCGGCTCAGGGAGGACCTGGCTTGGAAGTTCGGGCTGGACTGTTCCCAGGGTCAAGACTGATGTGCATATGGCTGGGTCCAAACTGGGGTGGTGCGGTGAGCAAAAGAATGATAGATTTAACCCAGATCCTTGTGACTGGGGGTGAATGTTTGCATTGTCCAGCATTTCGTTCATCAATTGTTTCTTTTGCACTAGTGGGATCGCAGCACTTATTGTGTCACACACTTAGGTAGACCTTTTAAACATGTCTCGGGTCTACCAGTGCATCCTGAGTGTAGTCTTAAACTGCCATTTTGAGCTGACAAAATAAACCTTTTTGCCATGCCTAAACCTTCATTTTTAGTACATATAAGTCACCACTGTGGTAGGCCCTAAACAGCCTATAGGGCAGGGTTCAGTGTATTAGAAAAGTTGGACATATACTTTTAATTTTTACATGTCCTGGTAGTGAAAAACTCTCAAATTCATTTCTCACTATTGCAAGGCCTACCTCTGCCATAGGATAACATTGGGTTACCATATTACATTTAATAAGTGATAGCTTTTGATTGGGAATAGGTGGGAAACCCATGTTTGATGCCTGTGCAATTGATGTTTTAAACCCGCTTTAATGGTAGAGTCGGATTATAAGTCATAATTCTGAAAATGCCACTTTTCGAAAGTTGTCATTTTCTTGTCCTAACCATTTGGTGCCTGCAGCCTGTTCCTGTGTCACATGACTAGGTGTAGTTGGCAGTATGCCTTTGTGCATTCTTCCCCGACAATATGACAATAGAGAGCCTGGGTGTTGGCAGGATGGGCCATCCTGACTTGATAGGAGGGGGCAGAGCTGTCACCTACCACACTTGCACTTCAAAGGAACTGGCCCAGCTGTCACATAAAGAACTTCACACTAGTCTATTGTGCCCCCAGTCTGGGACCATGGCAGCGGGCAGGAAATTCCAGCTACTTCTTTGGGGGAAAACTCTAGAATTTTCTACCACTTCATAGTGGCCATCAGGTATACAAATTAGACCCTCAGACTCACTCTTCAGTCCACTCCTAGACCTGGGAATACTACAGAAGAAGGACACCCTCCTGCCCTTCTGCTTACACCTGCCCTGCCTGCAGGGAAGGAAGACTGGACCATCTCTCTTCATCCCAGGCTGAGTGTCTCTAAGGGTCAGCTGACTGACCTCCTGCTCTGAGCTACAGAGACATAACATGTCTCACATCAGCTGGTGTTCCTGCAACCAGCCAGCTGACCTGCTGCACTGCACCTATCTGGACCTGCAACTACACCAGTCTGAGCCCTGCTGAGCTCTGCTGGAGCAAGTAACTGATACACAAAAGGTGCCTCCCCAGGCCCTGGACACTTGGCTGGCATCAGTTGAACTTCTCTTGAAGTTTAGGGCTCTTCACGACTGCGAACAGGCCAATTTGTGCCAAGATCTTGCCGCCCACGCCTACCGCCAATGCAAAGCTCTCGTGAACCATACTCTTCTCACTACAGCGACAACCAGCGACAGACAGCAAAGCAAGATCTGAACCTCGCGCTACAACATCGTCAGCCCCTGGTGACCGGCAAAGGCAAAGCTCCAGCAATGACCGTTCGCAACGCCCGACTGATCTTCATGCTACAGTGACAAACTTCTCCAGTGCTCTCCCTGCTCCTCGCAGCCTCCCCCACTGCAAACTGAATTCTTCTTGTTGGACTTCGAGAAGGTAACTTTTTTATTGGGACTAACCTAGTCCCTGTATCAGGCCCACGCTCTGTCGCGGTTGTCTTGAACTTGTGACTTCCTCTGGTTCAGCATGACCAGATGTCTGTGAGTGGCGATTTGTGCTTTTACGTTCTATGCTTACCTGAAATCTTTGAAAATTGTATATCTCTGGTTCTACTGATTGGATTGTTGTCATGTTGGTATTTTGGAATCTGTAAAGCCCCAACATACTAGACCCACTTCCTTTTTTGAATTGTGGTTAGTTAAATGTGACACCAGGGGCCCATTTGAACGTTCTCCAATTGTGCCACTAAGGCCTGAAACCAAAAGACTAGCCCTCGCACAGTTGCTATTTGAAGCATTCCCCCTGCTGGTGACTCCCGTGTACCAAGAGAATGTGACGTGCCCTTAGAAGACCAGGAGAAGTCAAGAGTAACCCTGTCCAAGCCGCTGCCCTGGGCACCCAACTCTAACTCCCCAAAAGAGGAGGTGAGAAAGGACCTAATATTCGAACTATTACAGGGGCGCTTCAGAGAGCTTGCTCTTACCCATTGCAGCAGGAACTAAACCCGGGAAGAGTCAACATGGACCCACTACTGCAATCAACAGGATTAATGCTAGTGGTGGTCTCTAAGAAGGAGACATTTCACCAAACAAGGTCCTCCTTTCAGTGAGATATGGGATCTCTCCGATCCACAGTTTTGCACACCAGAGTCATCTCAGTTTGCTTCAACAATGGAGCAGGCAAGGCCCAATCCACAAGAGCACAACCATTCCAGAAAGCTCAGGCATGGGGCTCTGCCTTCCTCTAGTTCCTTGTTCATTGTCACTCGGGCCCCACGAGGCTCTGCCACCAGCCCAGCCAAGATTCCTGACATCGATGCCAACTGGGCTTCACAATGCATGTAATCAGATAATGGTGCTCCACCATATCTCATAGAGCAATCAGTGTTTGTGTTTTTCCTTCCAAATCTTCATGTCTGTTTATACCCTTCGCCGAAATGATTCCCTATGGTGAGGGGAGGGACAGCTTCTGTCTTTCATGTCTGCACTGTAAAGAATGAACAATGTGTCAGTGAGAGATGTGTTCGAAATGCAAGCAAATATATTCAATTCTGCTTCCTTCTTACTTTCAAGTTTGTTTCATATGAGGCCATATGACCTTGCAACATTATTCAGATACACTTAACTTGCTGGGCAGCAGAATGGAAAAGTGGTTCTTAACCTTTTGAGTTCTGTAGGACCCCACTTAATCACTACTCACATCCGGTGACCCCCACCTAACATAACAAAGCATAACATAACGTGTATTTGTAAAGCGCACGTTCACACAAGGGTATCTTGGCGCTGAATAACAGATGTTTATTGTTACCCAACTCAATGGTACTCAAATTTCTTTGATTTGAACCTCAAAATAATATACAAAAAACAGAAAGAAATACAGAACAAACAAATACACAAATTATGAAACATTGCATCAATGCCCCATCAAAAAGATGGGAAAATAATTTTTTGATTTTAATGGGAAGGTTGGAGCTTTTTAAAGTGTAGTTTTATTTCTAAAAGACAAAGTGATAGGCTATACTCTAGTATATCACTGCCTTTTTTGGTCCTAATGCATGCTCTGTCTTTGTTGGTGCATACCGGTGCTTTATTTGTGCTGCTCCCATTAATCAAGGGAATGATTCATGGAAAACTTAGAGCCTGATTCACAAAGTTCATTACTTTTTGGTATTCATGTACTGCACTTTTGTAGTAACTTACTCTTTTTTAGTAACTTACACTTTTATAGTAAGTCCAGAACTACACATGGCCAGCCACCGGTACTACAACATCCTTCCATAGAAAATAGTGGAGGTAGGGACTTACTACAAACGTGTAAGTTACTACAAAAGTGCAGTTTGTGAATGCTAAGAAGTAGTAAACTTACACAAAAGTGTAAGTTACTACAAAAGTGCAGTTTGAATAGCACTTTGTAGTACGTTCTGTAGTACTACTGTAATACTACAAATGTACTACAAAATGCAGTTTGTTAATCAGGCTTACCATGAGGTTGAAAGCCGAGCATTGGTCCTGGCTCTGCAAGGTACGAGACGGCATAAAAGGTACAACCCTTTGAATTAATGAGGTGCAACCATGCCAATGACAGTACATAAACACTCGCAAAGCTAGCTCACATCTAATCCAATCCACCACTGGGAACAGGTACAAAGAGCTTTTCTATTCAGCATCACAACAGCATGATAGAGTTAGAGAGGGTTCAAAATGCATTCAGTGATCCCAATTACCTGGTCTGATTAAAGCATGATTTTATTTAAACTGTCTTCTGTGGGGAATTATACAGTCCTAACTAAGGGGCCGATTCCGATCTCGGCCGGTAGGGCTCCGAATCGGATTCGGCTTAACCGGATCCGATTCGGAGCCCTATTTCCCGACCGATTCGTACGCGCGTCCGGGCGAGCGAGTACGATGCAAAATCGCCGACCGACTCGTCCGGGCGTCCCGACCGCTCCGACCGACTCGTTCCCGGGTCTAACCGCTCCGACCGACTCGCTTGGACTCGACTCGCACAGCGCAATGGAGACGTTCCCCGGCCGGGTAAGTACGATGCGCGCCGCGAGCAGTCCGACCGAGCCGCGCACTCCGGCTCCAAAGAGCAGTCGGAGCCGTACTTTGGGGGTCCGTGTCGGACCCCCCTGTACGCGTAGCCACGCGAGTCGCACACAGGGGGGACCCATGGGTCCCCCCTACCTGTGCGTGTACGGCGCGAGTCGCTTTGCCGCGTACACACTGTAGGGGGCGCCCTTGTCCGCCTCGCACCCATTGAGTCAATGGGAGCCCGCGTACGCGTTGTACGACAGGCTCCCATTGACTTCAATGGAAGTCCGACCGAATCGAGTCAGATGGCATACGTGCGCATCGTACTCGTTCGGTCGGGCTGCACGGGTCCGATTCGGTCGGAAATCTCTCCGGGTCCGGCTCGGTCGGAGAGATTTCCGGCCTGAATCGGAATCGGCCCCTAAGTATTGAGAAAATAAATATCAAACAAGCGACCCAGGATAGCATTGCTTCACGGGCAGGGGTGGGGGAGGGATAAATATATAATTCCTGTTAAAGACTTAGAAATAGAAATACAACTAAGTACTTTCAATGGTCTGTACAAATTACACACATATTAGGAAAATGGGGAAAATGAAGTAGCATTGTGATCCACATGCAAATACTAAACACCCACATAAGAATAGGGCCTTTTTCTGGTCACCAAATCCGCACCCATATCTACTCCAATACTACTACTCAAGCTGAGCCTTGGAGTAATTCAAGCACCACACATGACTAACCACTGGTACTGTACTAGTAAATTAATGGTGCCAAGGATTAACACCACAATTGCACAGGGCGAACACTTTTTGTATGGTAAATTTTTTTAATCACTTTTAATAACTTTTCAAAGCAAAATAAATCAACACACCATTTAATCTATCTACAAGTAACAAAAACAAACGTTTGCAGCAAGGCTTTATTCACACTCAACACAGATACTACTGCAAGGGAGGTGGGGAGAAAACAGTCAGAACCCCACCACATTCATCAATACAAATATCAATCAACCACACACAGCCTACCCACATAAGAAAATAAGCCACAGACGAATTTGTTTCCCATGTCTGAGAATATCTTTGTTGCCTTGCCCTGCATTTTGAGGAACAATTATTTGAGGAGGTGAGAGAGGATTTACAAAATGATTAACATCTTTGGGAGATCCAATGACACAGTAATTGCTAGATAGTGCGTTTTGCCCGATTTGATCATTGACATGGTTCATTCAACAAAAGCTCAATTTACCTACAAGCTGGGCTGAGACCATCCCTGAACATATCAAAATACTGTCTCTATCCTATTTTGTTGCCACTAGTTCTTTCCATATGACCAGTAGGGGCAAAGTATGCATCTCCTAGGCAGGTCAATCCTTCTGCTTGTGACAGGCGCTGAGAGGCATCACTAGGCGAGTGCACCAGTTTATCACCATGCCACAGTCACTGGAGGGAAGGCAATGGGTTGCGAGGGAGTTTCTGCAGCAGACTTCATTGACGGTCCAAAAAAGTGCTAGCTGTCTGTGGTGCCAAGGTCTGCTTCACTGATGGGGATACATAGTTTGAATGCATGCTTGTAAGCATTATGTTCCACATTCTCTGTAGTATCACATTCTAACATACATCACATGTATTTGTTGCGGGAAACGGCCTTTACAACGATATTTTTAGAACGAGTGGCCTGAACAACGACTCATAACCAACGACCTGGACCTGAACCACGACTTCCTTAACCACGACTTCCTTAACCACTACTTCATTTACAACGAGCTAAAGGTAAGTTTAATTAACATATTATTATTATTTTTTGTTTTAAAGAAATTATTTTTAAAGTTATAGAATTCAGTTCACTGAGCCGAAGCCGCGAATCTCAAGAATATGGCACAGAATTACAATGAATATTAACCAGCCCACGTAAATGTTTAATCGCTGCTTCTGTGAACACCGATCTCCATGACATTGATGAAGCTCAGAATGAGCAACAGAATTTGGAGCCATTTGTGTTCTTGTGCTTCCTAATGTTTGAAATTATAAACTACATTAAAAAAGAGCAACTTGGAGAGAGCGCTATCGCAGCAGTTGTGACGGACTTTCATTTTGCATAGAAAAGAAACGTTTCCGCAAGACGCCCCAGGGACGTGTTAGTCTGATCTGTGACAGGCTTTGTTCCGGAGATGGTATTTGTAGGATAGAGGCGTGAGTTATTGGGGAGACATAGTAATTTCTGGGAGTGATTGAGCGCCGTTCCTCAGGCATCAGACCGTCCCATCCTATTTAATTATCACTCAAGGCCAGCGAGTGTCACAGGCCTTGGTAGAGTGACTGCCCTAAAACGGGATTGTCTATTATCTTGCAAATACTGCGCAATTAAAGGACAAATAAACAACATGGACATTCGCATTAAAAATAAACGCGTGACACTTACTATGTTCTTCTCTGTTTAACCCATGACTGCGTCGTGCATTTTATACTTTAGCTAAAAACGCCCGCACTGGTAATAAAACGTGGGTTAGATGAGTTGATTTGAACGTAGTGGTAGATTTGGTTTATATCTAAAATGAATATTTTTCGTGGTTCAGTAAGTCGTGGTTCATTAATTAGTGGTTTGGCATTGTTCGTTGTTTAGCCTTCATGGTTTAGGCACTCGTAATTTACGAGGTAGTTGTTTAATCATACAACCCAATGGATGTACAATGGGGCACACATATGTATGCACTGTGCAGACAGTGTCAAGTCACTGATGAATGATGAACTATGCCACTGCCACACAAAACATCCTAAGACACCAATAAGGCAACATGGTGATGTCACACTAAACTTGCAAGTCTCAATAAAATATGCATCCGCTAATACATTACCCACACATTCATCCATGGATGACATGTCATGACTAGATTCAGCAGTCACACTAACATTCTCAAGTCACATTAAAACCCCACACACATCATACAGGCAGAAGCATATAACACATGTACTGTTACATATACATACTTCCTAATTACATGGATACACTTCCAAATGAATTAAAACAGTTATCTATTATTCCAGTTGAACATGTCTACATACCGGATTTCTCTGTCTCTGCTACACTGGCAGAGAACAGCATAGTAGAGGCAAAGAACTTCGTAGTTGAGGTCTACAGCGATAAGCAGGATATGATATACAAGAACAGGCAGTAGGTCATTTCAGAGTAATACAAGGATAGCCACAAAATCGTCCTTCATCTTGCTGCTGTTCCTTTGACTACAGACATCCCCCAAATGGCTCGGGACCATGAAGCGTGGGACCTAAGATTCATCCAGAAACAATTAGACATCATCAGGGAGGGGTCATCCAGAAGTAGCCACAACTTTATGAGGGACCTGGAACACCACAAGCTCAGATATGGAAGGCTATTGCCACATGCTGCAGTGCAGTGGTGGTTCACACGTGACGAGCCAGAGAGTGCTGCAAGGACTCACGGTCTGTCCACCTGATTATGGCAACACAGTAAAATGTACTGGGTCATTGTATAATTTCCCCCAACTAACTAGGTGTCAATAGAAGTAAGTCATCTGACCATCTGCCCAATTTAGAGTGGACGGTACATTGGCTTTTTTTTGCTACTGTCCGTCACTGCCATGTATATCATAGTGGTGAAAGACAGCAAAAATAGAAAAAGAAAAATTACCCCCATCACATGGGAGAAACCTCCAATGGTGTGGAGACCATTAGGTTTTTTTATTTTTGAGAAACAAACTCCTACTTTGGGAGTTTGCATTTAAAAAATAAAAAGACTTTGGAAAAGTTTGATGGCCTGTCCTGATGTTTGACAGTGCAATCTGTCAAGGGTTCCTGTCAATGTACAGAGATGACTACAGAGCCGGAAGACATCTCTAAATTTGGTGGGGGGTTAAGGGAGGCTGGCGGACGTAAAGTCTTCCACCACCCTGTCTATCCTTTACTCCATATGCCAAACCCTAAATAAGGCCCTCTGAGGAAAGTGGCACAGTGGGCAAAATACAATGGTATGGAATGCCAAGTGATTTACAGTTGTAAAACTGTTTGCAAACATTTGTACCGTCACCTTTTGGGTGTTTGTTTGCCAATAGCATACCTGAAAACCTGAGACCGCACAGCTTTTACCATCCTACTATTGCCAATGCTTGTGAGTTCTAAAAAGTAATATTTTAGCATCTGTTTAAGGAGTTCTTCTATGGGTGCAAATTTGCAGTGTTTTTGGTAAACCGATCACAATATATATTTAAGTTCCTGATCCAAAAAATTACAAGTTAAGGCCTCTTAGTTACACCAGGACAATGAGAACAACCAACACAGACATAGCAGACCCTCCATAGGGCCCCTGCACCCAACTTTCAAGCCAAGAATGCATTTATTTGTGGGGTGTCGCACCCCAATCACTAACTCTAAAGCTCCGTCCCTGCATGAAACAACACACAATTTGAAGGTGCTCCCCTTTCTTTTCCACCTTGAAAGCTGATGTATTCCATCAGATAATGGGGACAACGTTTGCAGTGTTTGCATGGTAGGAACCTACCTCCCCAAAAATTGTCAATACCCACAGACTGATGAGTCTACGAATCATCCAAACCATTTGCAATTATCCACATCTAACATGAACAGATTTATTCACACTTAAATAATGCCAATGTTATGTAACTTTATGAGCACAAATAGCTTGAAGACTTCAAGAGCATCAAGCCACAGATACACTACATAGAAACTTTACACTGTAGCATAGCTGCAAGCGTATGTTGTACTTCAACAGTGCACCTATTTGCCCAGTGCCAGATGCATATATGTCACACTGGGCAAACCTTATTATTGACCTCAGCACATTTTCTTCGCATTGACCTAGCAATTTGGTCATTTTCTAAATATTGCCTATGTGATCATTGTGACATGTTGTTATATGCTTTGTCAAACAAACGAAAGAAGAAAGACCAGAAAAAATGGTGTGGATCACAGAGGGAGTATATGAAGGAACACACAAGAGCATCTACATGTACCTAGTCTTGGTCGTCAGGACTGTTTTTGTAAAATTATACTTGTTTCTTCATCGGGCCTGCTCCTTACCCCAAGATGTTTGATTTTGTAGGAGTGGTCTTTAATGGAAGGTGGAGCAATTGTATGGAAGAGTGCATGTATTCCAAATACTCTAATGCTGCAAAAGCATTGTTGCACATAAAGAGTGATCTACACTGGCTTACTAGTCATAGTTCGCTGTAAAAACATAAAGCAGCAATAAGGCATTATTACTGCATTCAGGTGGTCATCAAGTCCTGTTCCAGGAAAGTAACCTCTTTAATTCGAACAACACATGAGAAGTTGTAACAAACTTTTAAGAGTTTTCTGAAGTTGTTGTTTTTAACTTGATTGCTTTGACTTGAATTACTACATTACATTCAAATGCTGTTTAGACTTTAGTAAGTATTACCTTATCTCTTGTTTGGTTCCCTAAAGAATGACTTTAGTATATTGTTGCAGCCCCTTCAGACAAATTTATAAATTCACCTGTGAAGGAGGACATTTTGCCTTTTGATAAGCTGAGTGAGGGTTCCCAACTTCACCACAGAATAAGCTAATCCAGCCCGGCCTTACTGCAGTGTAAATTCCTGCGACACAATGTCATGTGGACGTGAGATCTTTCAACACGGAATTGTGCATTTGGACTACACCCTCTCTGCAACAACGAGGTAAAAGGTAAAAGGTGCTCAGGTATGGGGAAGTTGATGGTTCAAAGTGTGTGATGGGAATCCAACAATGGTGCAGGTAAAGTAGTGAAAAAGGAAGTGCAGTGCAGGGAGCCACAATTGGATCTTCTCCAGGGGGTGGATAAGTGCAAAATGGACTTTGCATTGGTGTTGTGGGGCTTAGCGCAGGGGACTACCAAACAAAGTCAACCCACATTTTGCTCCTCGCGCCCCCTACGGGAAATGATAGACACGGAAATTCCCTACTGCTTATTCATACGAAAACAAAAGGATAACATACTAAATCAATAGCAAGAACTCCAAGGGCTACTCGGAATGCACAGAGACCAAACATAGAGATATTGCTCTACCTTGGCACCAGTAAACTTTATAAACCCAAATCCATGTGGAAGCCCTTCAAGATTTCAGAGAGAGTTACAAGTCCAAACAAATGTTCTATGTAAATGCTCATAACTCATAACAAACACTGACCAGTAATCATAAAGGGCAGCAAAGCCCATCGCCTTGAACACCTGGGACCGTATTACGGTAAATGTGCAATTTCATTGTTTGCGCCAGGCGCACCTTTAAAAAGGTGTGCCCAGCGCAAACAATGACAATGCGACCTATTACCATGAATGCATTGCCCCTAGGGCAGACGCGAACTTGCGCTGCCCTGGGGGCAGTGCATTCCAGTGAAAAATGTGGGTGCTTTAAAGCCACTCTGTGTTTTCACAGTGCAGGCGGCAACCTGCCTGCTTTTTGAAGGGGGATTAGAGATCCCCTTGCAGGCGGGTGCAGTCAGCGACTGCACCTGCCTGCACACAGATGTCTGGGAGGTCCATTGGACCCCCTTTTCCCCCTCCTGAGGGCTGCTCTCAGGGGGCGCAATGACAGTGCACCTGAGAGCAGTGCACCTCCTGAGAGCGTCTTTGCCTCTGTGCCCGTGTCTGTAATAGTGTTACAGCAAACAAATGATGGACGGAATGCTGACAATGCAAACATCCTCCCCCAGTCAAAAGATCTGGGTTAAATCCATCGTTCTTCTGCCCACTACGCCACCCCAGTTTGGACCCAGCCATATGCAAATCAGTCTGTGCCCCATGGGAACAGTCCAGACCGAACTGCCAGGCCAGGTCCTCCCTGGATCGGAAACAAGCATCCTGGCACCGGTTTCAGGGTATGAAACCCTTCTTCAGCCAGGCTAGCTTGAATCCAGTGGCACAGTGAGCAAGGGACCCACGTCTGGGCATACCCGTGTCTGTAATAGGGTGCGGGTGCAAAGGCAAAGGGATTCCCTCATTTGCATCGGCACGCCCCCATGCAAATGAGGGAATGGGCCCCTCAAGATAGCGCTGGCGCTTTATGTGCGCCAGTGCTATTGGTATTACAGAAGGGGCCTCACAAGTGTCCGGGGCCCCTTCTGTAATACCAAAGTGTCCTGGGGGCGTGCAAAGCGGGCGCAAATGCCCGTTGCTCCCCGGGGCACTTTATGCAATACGGTCCCTGGTGGTGACTGTTGTCTGCGTGCTAACCTTATATACTCCCGAAGGGGATAACATGGATCCATCTTAATCTGCTCCTAGTGGTGATTTATATAGACCTAACCACCAGGTGTCAGCCTTTAGGCAAAAGATTAGGATTATGGAAGACAGGTGCCGGCACAAACAGTATCTGATAAGGAAATGCACAGGCAACAATACAACCAGCGTGACTTAAGCAAAAATGATGCTCATCTCACCTGAAAAGGAAGATCGCACTCTTCTTCTAGAAGGATGCAATCATTGGCAGCCCACTTCTGAATAAACCAGAGAAAGTTTGCTCTTAAGCAGTATTATAAACAAAGTAGCATGCTAATATTCAAGGTGTCACTTAGTTATCACAAGACAGGAGTAGAAAGGATAAGTGTTCCCGAGCAAGATAGGAAAAATAGAAAAAGCACGCTTGCCCTCTGTGCTTCACTGTGAGTGGATAACGGAAAGTAATTATCAACACATCAATGAATAACTCCAATTGATACGTTTTAAATTACTTTGCAAATAAATACATGAAAATATATTTTTCTCTTTCCAATTTCTAGTCATGAAGTGGGAATAGACTCATTGGGACCTTAGATAATGACGCTATGGCCTTCAAACAGCAGTCAAAGGACCAATACTGTTTCTAGGTAACTGTATAATCGTTTTTTTAAACAATTTTACTTTGCATTTTCAAGAAAAGGCAAATAAACATGACACACAGTTCCACTGGAAGCAGTAAACATCACTCCAGTAAAATGGCAAACACATCCCCCATACTCATAACTATAATAAGGAAGTCAAACAAAGCATGACCCCCCACCAGGTAGGGCACTGAATAAAACGAAACTCATTACAGTTCCTCGGACAAACCCAAAGAGAGGAAATGGGAAAGGAAGGAGAAAAGGAAAGGGAAAGAGGGGAAGTGAAGCAACCACAATCATGGTAGTCATTTATGTTGAAGTTATGTTCCCACAGATCCCTCCTCAGGGTCAGAGGATGACATGATGTGGATGTCGAATGCACGTAGTGTAATAGTGCAGTGTTTTGAACTTTGTCATATGGAGCCCCCCTGCCCACCGCAAATGCTTGATATGGGTTAGAAAGGGGGACCATATGACGTTGAATTTGGCAGGGTATGATGGCAGTCAATTTTTCCATAGCATAGAGGGACCAAACCTTCCCCCACAACATGTTTAAAGAGGGAGGAAATGAGTGGTTATTTCTAAATCTGAGCAGCACACAGCCCTGACACTAGGAGCAGGTGTGAGAATGAGCGCCTTGGGGGGTCGTCGTGAGAAAGATTCTATCTGCCCCTGGGTCACCCAAGAGCATGGTAAGTAGGTCTAGCGGTAGTTGGACATTCGTGATGGTCTGTACTGTATAAGTTGGATCTCTACCCAAAAAGTCTGGACAAATGGGCATGACCTCCAGATGTGTAAAAATGTGCCCCGCTCACTGCATCCTTTCCAACACAAATCTGAACCCCCAAACATCTTGACAAGTCTAACAGGCATGAGATACCAGCGGGTCAATATTTTATAGGCGTTCTCCCTGTAACAGATGCATATCGGTGATTTAGCCACCCTCTGCCATATAGCTCCCTATCTGTCCTCGGATATCCTAATAGCCAGCTCTCTTTGCTACTGTAATACATAAGTGTGTTTTTTTAGGGGAGTCAGCTGCAGGAGGTATTGGTATAGCCATGACATGCCTTTATGGCGAACATTGTTAAGCTAGAGGGGCTTAGTGAGTGTGTCATTGCGCTAGAGTGTCAAGCACGCAAGGGGCCTACCTGCCCAATGAAGTGCCTTGCTCAGCTTGTAGAGATCACATCGAGTTAGCTCGAATTTAGGGGCACATGCATCAAAGGTTTTTGCGATCGCAAACGGTGCGAATCGCAAAAATCGACCGTTTGCGATCGCAAATTGGCCTTTGGAGATGCATGAAAGTGTTTCCTATGCGCAATTTAAGAATTCGCAATTAATTGCGAATTCTAAATTGCGATTGCATTTAAGGAATCGCAATTTGCGATTCCTTAAATGCAATGCTAAACACTTTCAAATAGCGATTTCGCTATTTGGGACCGCAAATTACAGACAAATCAAACTTGTCTGTAATTTGCAAAACCTTCGAAAAATGCTCTAAAATGCATTTTTTAAGTTTTAGGTTACACACACACATGCCCTTGGGGCATGTGTGTGCGCTAACATGGAGTGCACATCACAATTTCAGGGGTGCAACAGGGTGTCATTTTGACACCCTGGCACCCTTGAATTGCATTCTCAATTTGCGATTCTCTAATTGCGAATCGCTAATTGAGAATGTCTTCCCATTCATTCCTATGGGCCTCTAGGCCCATAGGAATTAATGGGAGGTATTCCTTAATTGCGACTCGCAATTAGCGAGTCGCAATTAAGGAATGTTTAGGAATCGCTATTTTTATAGCGATTCCTACATGCATAGGCTTTTGCGATTCCTTAATTGCGATTCCTTAATAATCGCAATTAAGGAATCGCAAAAGCCTACCTTGATGCATGTGCCCCTTAGTGACTAAGGGCCAGATGTACTAAATAATTTTGCATTTCTTAACAGACCGAATCGCGATTTCGGGCCATTAAGAAATGCAAAACTGGCATTCGATATATACGAATGTCAAAAACGTGGTCACAAATTGCAATTTTGCC
This sequence comes from Calotriton arnoldi, assembly GCA_963921515.1. NCBI lineage: Eukaryota > Metazoa > Chordata > Amphibia > Caudata > Salamandridae > Calotriton > Calotriton arnoldi. The sequence goes on along the minus strand of CAWUFW010020307.1, from coordinate 79,404 downwards.
TCTATCGAAACCGCATTTTGGAAATTGGCAAAATAGGAAATCTGTGATAGCGATTTCCTATTTGCAAATCCCAACTGCAAGTATGAAGGATTTCGTATTTGCGGCTAGTTGGAAAATGGCCTTTTAAGAAATGCAATTACCACTGACTCAGGACAGGTGGTAACCATGTGCAAACTATGAAAAGAACCCCCAAATGCATCAGGCTCTTTCACAATGGCAGCATTATTCATTCCATCGAGGAGGGTGAGGATTCTGGCTGTGAGGGACAGGAGGAAGAGGAGGAGACAGGAGAGGATATTCAGGATGAGGGTCACCCAGTTTAACCTGACAGAGGAGGAGATCATAGACAGGTACAGACTGAGTGTTTAGGCCATACTTTATCTGATAGATGCTTTGCAACCCCAGCTACAGGCCCCCCACACTTAGAGGCAATGCTATATCTCCCCATGTGCAGGTATTGTGTTGCCTATACCTCCTAGCATCGGGGAGTTACCAGACAGTTATAGCAGTGGTAGGGGGTGTGTCACAAAGTGCCTTTTCCAGGTTCTTCCACGAGTTCTGGATGTAATGGTTGGAAGCCAAACCAATATATATTCTAAATACCCCCAAATCTTTGCAGAACACAAAACTGAATTTCTGTAGGGTAACATAGTTCCCCAATGTCCTTGGCTGTGTTGATGGTACACATATTGCCATATGTCCCCTTCAGCGTCAGAATACATCTACAGGAGCAGGAAGAGCACACAATCACTGAATGTGCAGGTGGTGTGTGATGCCTCCTGTGTCATCACTGACATCATGGCCAGATACCCAGGTAGCACCCATGATTCCTTCATGTTCCACCAGGGTGGACTACACAACTGACTGACACAGGGGGAATTTGGAGTTGGGTTCCTGCTAGGTTACTCAATTAGTGCACTGGCCAGGAGTGTATGTCGGATGTGACCTAATGGTTTGCCTTCTCTCATGCTACAAAGGTGACAGTGCATATGCGCTATGGCACTGGCTCCTCACACCTTACTTGACCCGAGGACACCAAGTGAGTGACAATACAATAGAGCACACAAGACCGCATGCTCACTCATTGAGTCCACATTTGGTATCTCAAAGTCCAGCTTCCGCTTCATACACAATACCAGCGATGCACTTCTCTAAAGGCCAGACACATGCTGCAAAATCATAGTGACCTGTGCCATCCTGCACAACATTTCAATGCCGAGGGGACTGCATGACATTGACATTGAGCCTGACTCCAATGATGACTCTTATGATGACCTGCAGCCACTACAGGGGCTGCAGGAGGGAACCAGTGCGGCTGAGGGATGTGCACAATGCACAGAGATAACAATCAACTATTTCTGAGTTAAGGGATGACATGACATCATGTAAATGAAACATCACACATGGTCTACTACTTGGTGCACAACTGAGTGACCACCTTTTATTCAGGTTGCTGCCACAACTGAAGTAAGATAAATGTAATAGGGCAATGTATGTGCGAAACAAACAAAGGTAACTCCTAACACTGAGTTGTGAGGGAGTCACTAATTTTGTCACCTTGGGTTGTGTTGTTTTCTGCCACACTGGGTCATGGGACAGATGCCGTGCCAGACCCGAGGGATGATGGTGTGTATGCCTACTTGTGCAAGGCTCCTGTACAAACACACCACTGACACTGGATCTCTCCTCACTCTCAGGTGGTGGTAGGATGGTGGGGAGGCACAGGTTGTGCGTTTGAATGTTTTCCAGGGCAGTTGTGACCTCCACCAGCCCATGTTCAACGTCCTGGCAGCAGTGGGACATGTCAATCTGAATATTGACTGTACGCCTGGCCAGGCTTGTTGTGGCATTTGATGGACCTGATGAAGGTATCTATGCATGCAATGTAGTGCCTGTGGTGCATCTTCTGTGCCCGCTGCTCTCGCTCCATAGCTGATTGTTATCGCTCCCTCCCCTCAACTGTCTTTGTCAAGCGCTGCAGCTCCCTACTAACAGCTCCAATCTTCTTGCTCTGCAGGCACTTTGTCCTTAGGATGGACCTCTCCAGGCCACCATAGATGGACGGGGTATCAGCCATTTCTGGTGCCTTTTCACTGGCCTGGACTCTGCTGTGGTGGTATCCCTCACATTTGAATGTGTACCCTCGCTGTCATCAAAAGTGGACAGTGGGGAGGTAGTGGCTCTCCTGCCTGTTGGTGTTGATGTGCAGGGCGGAAGTGGTGGTGGAGTGTGGGGTTCAGGGATGACGTCACCCACAGTAGCCCCTTCTGCTGCCACAGGTGCAGAGACGTCCGAGCTGTGATGTGTAGAACATATATGTACATAGTTGTTGCCATTACATGGTTATTAGTTTGGCACTATAATGTTGTGAATCTGCTGCATGTGTGTATGAAATGTGTATGATGTGCACATATGTTTGGTGTGGTCATCAGCACCCAGTACAGCATGCTAATGAAGTGTACAACTCCCATGATGCACTGCCTGGGTGGGCCAAACAGCTCAATTAATTATTTCATGCTGTGATGTATGTGATGTGGATTGGCTAACATCATGGGCTGGATGGTACATAAGGGGAATTGACTTATCATGGCTGGTGCCTGCTGGGATGGGAGAGTCAATTTCCCCAACTCCAACTACACTCTCCGGTTCAAGGGTCCACTCAATCAGAGTCTCAATGGGAGTCAGTGGGAGTTGTTTGGATTGCCCTCTTCCAGTCCTATGACCCTCTGGTATCCGGCTGGCCAGCTTCTCCTTGGTTCGGGAGCACAGGTCATACCACGCTTTCGTATCTTGGGGATGGTCCTCTGTATCACCCACAGGCAGTTGACCTTCTCAGGTATCCCCTTCCAAATGGTGTTATTTGGGCCTCAGGGATTGGGAAGGAGGTCTTCTTGAATATCTAGTCCATGCTCTCCACCCACTCCTCTGTTGGGGCCTCCAGCTTCCTCTCAGAGAACTTTATATTCCCCTTCCTGATGCTTCCAGCTTTCTTCCCATTCTCTGTGCTGTGCTGTTTCTCTCCTGTGCTGGCAGCAGTATTTCAGGACCTCTCCCTGCTTCCAGAAGGTGTGTTAGGCCTCTGGTTGGTGACCACATCCTATAATTATCCTCCACCCGCGCTCTGAACTCATCAAACTGCTTTCAGCTGCATTTGGGACTTCGTTTCCTAAACTGCGATTTCCTATTAGGAAATAGTAATTTAGCGGTTTCTCAAATAATTATTTCATAATAGCGACTGCGACTCCGTAGGAATCGCTATTAGGAAATCGCAGGGTTCGTACATATCAATTTGCAGCTCACAAAAAGCGATTTCTATGGATTTAATACTTAGGAGTCGCAAATGAAGAATTTTTTACATCTGGCCCTAAGTCTCCTCGTGGTTGGAAGTTTACATCATCATAGAAGTTGTCTAAGACAGAGGAAAGGTCATAAATCCAGCAAAAGGGTCGGGGTTTGATCTTGCCTGGGGTAAAATGAGGGTTATGCATCAAGGGACAAAATCGATAGGGATAGGTTGGGAATGCCCTACACTACCGTACCTCCCTCCACTAAAATAGAAGTAGCAATGTCAGAGGCAGTAATGGGGTGGGGGGAGTCCCACCTCAGATGATATTGGGAGCCACAACAGTCCCAAGAGCGGGGAGGGAGAAAACGCCTGTTCCACTTGAACCTTGGGCTTCCCATCAGGGTTGTGGTTCCAGTCTAGAGAAGGGTGAAGTTGTGTGGCTAGGATATAGTTTGTGATGCCTGGGAAGCCCATGCCACCTTCTGAGACCGGTCTGCTCAGGGTTGCTCCTGCCACTTTTGGGGACTTTCCCCCTCATACAAAGTTGAGAATTACAGCACAGATATGTGTGCGGAGCGAAGGTAGAAGGGCCAATGGAAGGGTCTGGAGGGCATATAAGAGCCAGTGCATGAGGTTCATTTTCAAACTATTAAGTCTGCCCAATCATGAAATCTCCAACTCCCCCCAGCAAAAAAGATCCTTGAAGAAAGGGGCAGGGGAATGCCTGGGGCAGCGGATGGATCCCAAGGTAGGTTATTGTGAGGATAGCTGTTGTGAGGATCTGTTCTCTACAGTGATATTCATAAATGCCCACAAATACGTTCCTCAATGCCTCACAAACACAATTTACAGAAAACACCTGATTTCCCAGCTACGAAACTTCAGACAAAGTTATCCGTGCTAAATCATCTTCTGACTTCCCTCCATAGATTCTAGGTTTTGAGGAATGCTGTTGTCCAAAAATAGATGAGAATGCTTTCAGATTGGAAAAGTGGAAATAGGAGCTTGCTGCAAAAGGTCAGACCAAACATCACCAAAGCTAGCAACATGTAGGAAGGATGGTAGTGAATGACTAAATTTCACTTTGCATAAGCGCCAGCAACTTAAAGCAAGACTGTGACACCTGGATTTAGCTGCTGCAGTGCTTAAGTTAGACTCTACCTGGACGTAGCGAAGATGCAGCAGGTCTCAGGAAGGTGAAGGTTAAAAAGAGAGAAAATCCCTCTTGTACAGTCTATGTAGGCTAGTTGACAAGCATAGTGGTGTGGGTGAGAGGCTCTTGTATAGCCTTACCCCTTGTCATCTAGGCACCTCCACCACTAGTGAGCAACCTGCATTGAAAACATACTCTTTATCTTGCTGAGAATAACAAAAGCACAGTGAAAGCAGGTTTTCTCTATTATATTTCCATTGCACATTTCCAGCCATTTAATGAGTTGTGGAGGTTGTAATGCAATATTTCTGCAGAGAAGTGTCCCAGGCATGTCTTAAATGCTCCACATCATTGTACTGCTGGAACATGCAGTGTCTGTCCGCCAAGAACTGCAGCAAGATGATGTACACAGATGCTAAAATGATGCTCCTGGGGCAAATATTGAAAATTCGTTGCATGTGAGATGTATGCGGTCATGCACTGGTCCTTAAGAGTTAGTGGGCATGACATGCAGTGCAACTAATACTTTGACATGAGTAGGAATGTCACGAGGGTTGTTCTTTTCAATGTAGGATTACCTTCAAAATCCCCTACTTTGTCTAGGACCACATAGGGTGGAAAGCAATAGTCCCCTCCACAAACTGCTTCCCTCCCCCAGAGGCTGACAATTTTCCAAAAATCTGTTCTTTCCCCCTCCTGTGATTGTACAACATCATAACTTGAAAGCCCGGCTCACATATTTTGGCAAAATGGAACATGTTACTACACCTTTGTTCTAATAATTTGAGGCACATGTGCCATAGTAGCCCATTCACTAGATGAGCCGTACGGCATTAAGAGTGACTTTATTTTGTGTTATTTTTATTTGACCACACCATTACAATTGAAAATTGCATTCTGTGCCATTTCTACTATCAAAATCTTTACTGAGTTTTATTTGTGTTTTGCTAACAACTTGCCATACCCCTGACCCAGCTGATCTGGTCTTTCAGGTTTGGTGATCAGCACTTGTTTCTGTTTCTAAAGTGCTGTGCTCTCTCCTTAAAACATGGTGTAATTGGTTTACACCCAATTGGCACATTAATTTACTGGTAAGTCCCTTGTAAGGCGGTACTACATGTACCCAGGGCCTGTAAATTAAATACTACTAATGGTCTAGTAGAATCCTTGTGCCACCCACTTAAGTAGCCTTTCAAACATGTCTCAGGCCTGCCATTGCAGCCTGTGTGTACAGCTTTAAACTGCCATTTCGACCTGGCAAATTAACACTCTTGCCAGGCCTAAACCTTCCTTTTTAATACACCTAAGTTACCCCTAGGGTAGGCCCTAAACAGCCCATGCCGTGGAGGGAAGTTGATTTGAAAAGTAGGACATGTACGTTTAAGTTTTACAAGTCCTGGTAGTGAAAAACTCTTACATTTGTTTTTCACTTCTTCAAAGCCTGCTTCTTCCATAGAATATCATTGGAATTACATTAATACATTTATTAAGCTGCACCTTCCAATTGTGAGCAGGTAAGCAGGTCGAGTTTGGTGTCTAAAGAATTGTAATTTAAAGCCCACTTTTAGAAAGTTGGCATTTTCCTGCCTTCTTTTCCCCCAAGCTCTGGAACATTCTGCCTCTCCCCCTCAGGTTAAACAACAACCTCCTCTATTTCATAAAACAACTTAAAACTCACCTATTTGATTAGGCCTTCCTATCTGAGCTTTACCTTCCAAGCACTGGAAAGTCCATTGGGTAGCCATGCGCTCAATAAATCCCCCTGAATTGAATTGAATTAAATTGAATTGTCCTAGCCATCTGTTGCCTGCAGCCTGTCTCTGGGTCACATGACTGGTTGTAGTTGGCATTTGGGCTCTGAGTATTCCTCCCAGACAGTCACACACAGTAGACAGCTTAGCTGTGCCAGGATGGGCATCACAGACTTGATGGGTGGACTGAGCTGGAGGGAGACAGCCCCACTTGCACCTGATTAGGCCGTGTATTATCTTTACAGAACGGCATGCATACCCCCTGTAGTTAGTCTGGAGCCAGGGCAAGAGAGACAGAAAACCTGGCCCCTTCAAGGGAAATCCTACAGAAATTTTGCCCACTTCAAAGAAGGTAAGAGGTATACGTTTTGGACCCCAGGCACCAATTCTTCAGTACACTTCTGGACCTGTGGTCTCTGCCAGGAAGAAGGACTGTTATGCTGCCGAATGTTCTGCCATTCTGCTGGACTGGTGCCCTGCTGTGCTGACCTACTGCCCTGCTGCCCCTTGCATGGGTGAGAAGGACTGGACTTACATCTCTGAACCCAGGACCCCAGAGTGATTCTAAGGGCTAGTTCACTGACCTCCTGATAAGAGACCTCAGGAATAGAACAGGCTTCCAACAACTTTGAACCCAGCACCTGGACTCTGGCATCTGTGAGTCCATCCTCCCAAGTGGTGCCACCCAGTCATGGACCTTTGGAAGTGGGCCTGAAGGGGCTCTGCAAGCCTATCTGTGGATTCAGCAGTGCCAACACATCTCCTCCATCGTGCAGCCATCTCCCACAGAACTGGTGCATAGTTTCTGCTGCTCGAGGCATCGCCCTCAGAACCTACACATTGCCTGTCCTGCGCGGACTTCCCCGATGCAAGGACTCTGCATCTCCTACAGCAGCCCATTGGAACACTACTGCACAACACATCCCACGGAAAGACCTCGCATCGCCCATCACACCTGATCAGAACTGTCACTGGGCAGCGAATTCTATGCAAGGGCATTGCATTGCCTCTACTGCTCGACGCATCCTTGATGCAGGACTCCACATCTCTTTGCTACCAGGATTAAGGTACTATGTTCAGCAGACCTAAGTGGGTCACTGTAGTCGGCCCGCGCTCCATCACGGTCTGCCTAAACTTGTGACTTTGTCCCGGTCTAGAGCAACCAGATAACCACTTCAAAGTTGGGCTTGGTGCTTTTTGGTGCAATTTTCACTGAAACCTCTAAGCTAGCATATCTCCAGCTCTATTGATTGGATTATTGTCATTTTGTTCTAAATTTATTTACTAAAATGTACTCTATGTTTCTAAATTGGTGTGGAATTTTTCTTTTGTAGTGTTTTTACTTTGTTACTGCTCGAAGTGTTGCACAAATACTTTACATATTGTCTCTAAGTTAAGCCTGGCTGCTCTGTGCCAAGCTACAAGAGGGTTGAGCACAGATTCACTTGGGATTTTCTTGTGCCTTCCCAGTAACAAGGATTGTGGTTGCTGCTTGAGTAGGGTTTCATCCCCCTCAAACAGTCACCCAATTTTTTACAGTCATTATCCTCACTTTCATACCTCACCACTTGGTAAGATTCTCTTAGAGGCTCAAGTTATATATTGGCATTGTGTAATTCCCACACTTGCAGCAGATGTTTCACGTAGGGATGTTTTGCATACTCATGTGTCTGTGTGTTTTTTTCCCACTGGGATTTTTCACATACACTCATGGCAACATTTACCTTTGCACCTTTTGTAAATCTGGCTCTTTCAGTAAGGACAAAGTGAACCGATGATAATCAGTTTATTTTATCCCCACTACCCATATGTTACAACATGATATGGAATATGGAATGTTCAATGTTTTCAGTACCTATTATTGGTAAATTCTGGTGGGTTTTTTCAGTGTTTTCCAGTGCCTTAAAAAAACATTGGTTATCAGTGGTTGCACATTTTTGTGCCATTAAAAACAACAGAAACAGTGTTTTTTGGTGTTTATGGAATGTTTTGCTTTGATTATTGCTTGCTTTCTGCACTGACAGTGCATGGTATTTAGACAGGTCATGTACAGTGTATATGTGGTCCAAATACATTTTTACAAATCAAATGTATTGTAGTACACCATACAATGCTTCTTCAGTGAGTCATTGGTCATGCGCACTCGCTCTTTCCTTCCCATGTAAACTTCTATAGGGAAAGGCACTCCCAACATTGGCAGTTGAGACGGGCAATGCCAAAACAGCCAGTACACAATTTGCTAACCCTGGCCACTGACATAGCTTTCCATGCCAATACTGGTGCACCTGAAGATTGCGATTGTCTCGGACAGGTTCTGCAACATATGCGTTGAACTGGGCGCATATGCCCTCAGAGTTATTGAACCGGTCAGAAATGAAGCAGTACTTTCAAAGTCTGAGGAAAATTCCTCTTTACGGAAGGGATCTAGAGCTTGAGCAGAGTACCACAGTGAGGCTTCATTGACTTCAAATGCCATGGTTGGTGAAGGAGCATTTCTATGCATCATTGCAAGCCATTTCTCAGGCATTGTAAAATAACGTTTCCTGAATTGCTCTTCAACATTTCTTTGTTTACCAAGTAATAAGCATTCTAATATGGAACATGCTGCAATGCCAAAGTCAGTAAAACTGTCGCCCAGCTTACTCTCAATGAGATGTTTCACATCTACACCAATTACTCTGGACACTTCGATCCAAATTGCGAGTCTGGTGGGTCCGTGGATTCCAGCCTTGTGGTGGCGCAGTGGTGGTGGTCCAGCTACCGCTGCACTGGCGCTCTGTCCGCCCCATCACAACTTGGGTGGTCGGACTGCCCTGGGACCACTGTCGCCACCAGGGAACCCCCATTCCCTGTACGTGGCATGGCGGTCAGAGGCTGCAATATGATTGGCGGGACTGCTGTGGTCCCGCCAAGCACATTACAAGTTTCCTCTCTGTCAGGGTTTTCATGGCAGTTCCACCACCATGAAAACCCTGAAGGAGAGGAAACAGAGGGGGCCCTACAGGGCCCCCTTGTGCCTCTGCACCCTGTGTATGGACACTAGTTCCTGCACATCATGGACATTACAGTCCATGTAATGCAGAAGCCTTGTGAGGCGTTCCCATTGGAAGAGGCACAGCAGTGGGAAAAGCCACACTGCCCGCCCGCCAGACTACAAAAAACCTGTAATCTGGCAGGCGTGTGGCAGTGACTCTTGGCAGTGTGGGGGCGTGGCAGGCCACCCGTACCTCCACTGCTAAAAGTAGTAATCGGGCCCCTAGGTAGACAAGGGTGTTTTCAGACTCTAGTTTTTTGATTATGTCCACTACAGCAGTCATGTTTTCCTGTACCTGTAAAAATCTAAGAATACAGTAGAGTGTACTCTTTTCACATCACTATCAATATGCGACCGAAGATCCTCACATTTCTTGCCTTTGGCATCATCACGAAGCAAAAAATCTGTAAACGCTCCCCACATGGATATTATAGCATTCACGGCCTCTAGGAATGAGAAACACCGGCTAATTGACCCAGTTGGGATGACTCTTTATTTGATGCCACATAAAGCACAAAATGAGAAATATTTGCGTTTTAGTTCCTGCACATAACGAAACAGTGCACCAGAATGGGCTACAAAGTCAATAGAATTCTTCATTAACTCTGAAGATTGTAAAGATGCTTTCAGCACACCATCTAGCAATTGGCAAGGATCTCCTACAGGGAAGCAGATCAGGTATTGATTTTGACAGGTCATCACCCAACTTTTTCATACACATAGCTGAATCACTGCAAATACAAACAATATCACTCTAATCTTTGTTGAACTTCATAAGAACTTTTTGCAGCAGCATTCCAGGTTACACTGCATTCCATGTTTTCCAAAAGACTGGTGTCATGTTTTCATCACTATCCCAGATGCTTGGTGACAGCACTCTTTTCACATATACCTGTCACTACTCCTTGCATTGAAATTTTAAAGCCTGGGGTGTTTGGCAATTCAACTACTATCAATACTGACTCACTAGAAAAGGGGGGTGATGTATCAAAGTGTTACACCCATTCTCTGTCTGTGGGTAAATGCGATGGTACATATAAGGAAAGATTCTTATGAAAGCAGCCAGTTTACCTATCAGTGAATGAATCAAACGTAGCCAAAATATAAAATATGATTTTGATATTTCCTGATTCTCTACATTTTATAAAAATAATTAAATAAGACCTAAAACATGCTTCTAAATCCTTAAAACATGCTTCTAAATCTTTCATCTTTAGACCAAAGACAACAAAACTGAATAGAGCAAAAGGAAGAAGAAACAATATTTACTGAGCTCACTAAACAACAAAACTCAAGCAGAAAAATGTTTGCCCAGTGTTTCTTGCTGTTACCTTGTTTAACAAAGTTATATTGTATTGGCTGCTTCAGAAAGAAAGAAAAATCACTCTTTTGCTCTCATTATCCTTTCTTTGAATGGCATTTAGTTTGTGGTTGTGCAGGTGTTTAACAGTGTTTATATGTTTACACTGGTGAGGGCTATTTCCCTTTTGGTGAGGTTTTATTAGGTATTTTAGGTTTAAACCTAAAACAGGATAGTCTAGAAATATTCCTGTAAGCGTGATCACATAGAAAAATGTTTTTAACATTCACTGACTTTTTGAATTGCACACGTTTTGTTTGAGATGGCTTGCAACAGCTTTGCAACCTCCCTTACTGTCATTTGAACAAGGATTATCAGTGTTAAGTGTGAAGGTGGTTCAAAACGAGCCTGGCACGTTGCATCATGCTGTCCGATTCTGAGTCTCCTGCAGCTAATCCACAAGAGACACAGCAGATAAAGAAATCAAGAAGAATAATATAAGGGGCATTGCTTAGAGGAAACATGTAATACTTTATATCCCAAAATAATGGAGATATTTACAAATGGAACTGATGCTGTTCAAGGTTATATGCTCTTCAAACAAAATGAGCTGAACATCTGAAGTAGATCTATAATGCAAGGCATGCTTTTATTGAAAGATTAGGATTATTATTGTAAACAAGCTGTCATAAGAAGGTAAATACGCAAGTAATGCATACACAATATGCCTCTTGGCACTGATTGGAGTGTATTTGTCTACTACAGGCAGAGTTTGCAGTAATAGATGGAGAGTGGAAAATGATCCCATGACCATAATTCCTTTAACGTCAGTGAAACAAAGCCAATATGTCTAGCCTTTATAATGAAAGTAATTTTTTCATTGATATGTAATTTTGTGTGCTTATTCTTGTATGGATGGGTAAGTGGGTAAATGTAAAAATGAGCCAATTGTTGAATGAATGTGTGAGTGTGTAACTGAGTGCCTAGATGACAAGTGCATCAGAATGAAAATTGTTCAGAGAATGGCAAGAGAGAGAAGCAGGTGCAGCAGAATGGTAAGAGGTGTGGCAAAATAAGATGCAGGTACCACAGAACTAGAGAAGCAGGATTGAAGAAATGGTGAAGGGTGCAGCAAAATGCGATGACAATGTAATGGAATAAGGGATGCTGTACAGAAGAATAGAAGACACAACAAAAGACAGGGTACAGGATTAACAGCTTGTTTAATGATGCAGCAGAATAAAAGATGCAGGAGGAAGGCATAAGGAGAAGGTGCAAAAGAATGGCAGATGCAGACACAATAGAGTGAGTGATGCATGTGCCTTAGAATTAAATGTTCCCTCCCTCAGTAGGTTCTTACAAATATGATTGTCTCTGCCTTTATTTGTATTAAAGGGAAGGCTGGGAGATACAACCAGAAAGCTAATTTACAGTGATTGACAGCCCCTAGAAATTGTAAAGCAGGGTATTTTTAGGGACAGCACTATGAGGGGCAGCATGGCTGCTCTGCTTATAGGTTCATTCCAGAGAAGAAGTATTGTAATGTGGGCATGGCTGGCACATGGTGAGTGCTGGGGGTGAAAAGCAATGAGGTTGCAGAGGCTCAGAAGAACACGAACAATGTAGGTGTGTCAGAGGAGCCTTGTGGCTCTAGGAAGAACAGGAATAGGGCAGATGAGTCACTAAAAATGCTGGGTGGTCCAAAGGAGCACTGATGATGTGCGTTTGCTAGTGTTTTACAAAAATAGTCAGTTGGAAATAGCATCTTTGAGCCTGATTCACAAAGAGCCTTATGACTTGTAAAGTTACGATTGTGGATTCTCCACACTCGGGGTGGAGTCTTTGCACTTGTGGTGGAATCTTCGCACTGAGCACTGCAGTGCAGAGAACCCACCCCAAGTGTGGAGATTCTGCTATGAGTAACTTTATGAGTCGTAAGTTCCTTTGTGAATCGGGCCCAATGTTTTTTGGATATTATTGTATTGTTATTAATATTAAAGGTTTTTCTTTTTTTATATTGTGTTCAAATATTTTAGTGATGGATTGTTAGATTTATAGGTGAATTGGGTATATCACTTTTTAGAATTATTTTGTCATAAAATTGAAATTGAATTTCATGTGTAACGTTTTATTTTGAAAAACATTTTTAAAAATGTGTATTTATATTATATTATTATTTGTACTTTGTTGAGGTAATTTCTTAATTGTGGGATGCCGGGCGTATAGAGGCAAAGGGTGGGGAGTGTTTTAGAGAGTATCATTTTTTTTTTTTTTTTTTTTTTTTTAAATGTTAACTTTTTAAAAAGAAATTGGAATTTTGTAACATCATCATTATTTATTAATCTATATTTTAAAATATTTTAAAAATATTTATGGTTTTATTTTAAGATCCATATTGTATTTTTTTTAAATGTTGGTTTAAACATTAATATTTAGGATATTTTTATTTTTTATCCATTTATTAAATATTTTATTTATTACCTTAAAATTGATAAAATATTTAATTCAACAATTAACATATTTGAATTTTCTTTGAGTAATATGTTGATGTTTGTAGATAAAACATAATATATTAGTCATAGTAAACATTGTAAAAAATTCAAATGTATTTTAAAAGTTTAAAATCTTTTCTAACTTTTCATTAAAATGTAAACAATTTAACTATTAATTCAACATTGAATAATATATTTAGTCACATATTTACATACTTGTAATTCACTAGATTTATTATTATATTTTAAATATGATAACAGTATTTCTTAATCTATTCAAAATATTACTTCGTTTATTTTCTGGTTTCTTTAAAGTAATCATAGTTTATAAATTCCATTTAAATTCTAATGATTTCTCTAATGTACCCTAGGTTTTAGCTTTGATTGGAGTGCCAATATTAAAGGCATGATATCAAGGCATGTTCCCACCCGTAATTTGCGCTCAGCACATCTCCAGCTGCTAACTACCCCTACCTACAAGCTCAAACGCCAGGGAGGTTGTAGGTTCTCCCATCTGGCCCCCAAATTCTGGAACTCACTCCCACTAGCGATTAGATCTTGCAATAATCTTTTGGGGTTCAGAAAAATGCTCAAGACATGGCTGTTTGAGCAGGCTTATGCATAATCCGCCTTCGCCTTGACACTGACCAAGTTTAAGCACCTTGAAACCTCTTGGTGTACGTGCGCTATAGAAATTTTTATTAACATAACATAACATAACATTAAATGTATCCTCTTCAATGTCCAATGCATTTCCCAATCTAGCTCAGACTGGAGTTGAAAGAGTACATTTAACCCCATTAATGGCCAGCATTTTCCCCAGTGTAGCTCTGATTGGAGGGAATAGTAAATCTACCCCTTTTAAAGCTCAACAACTTTCCTAATGTATCTTAGATTGGGTTAGGAGTAGTAAATTGACTAGGGATGTGGGTGGAACTTGTAGCATTCCTCTCCACAGAATTCCACTGATTTACATAAAAACTCCAGAAGATTCTGTGGAGTTCCGCCACCAGGCGAAACAAATGCACACTGTGCTGCGATTTAGCATCTGTAACGCTTTCCGCACAGAATAATCAGTGTGAACTGCAACACGCGGTGCGCAAGAGAATGCGGCCATTCAAGTTGAGTTTATTGCCGCACAAGTAGAAAATCTACTCAGAAAGCAGCCCTCTGAATATCACTGCTCCCGCGACTGCTCAAGTTAGAAAATCATGCCAGAAGTCTTCCTAGCCACTGGAAATCATGCTAAGTGACAACAAATCTCGCTCGTGTTTGCCTGCTCACTTCCTGGAGCTATGCGATGGCCCCGTTGTCATCGCGTTGCTCGATCAGGAAAAAAATTCCACCATGCAGTGATTGCCAGAATTTGGCTGGGAGTCCATGTGAAAAGAGTAAATCTGAATAGCCAAATTCCTCAAATTCCAAGAGCAGAATTTAAAATTCCCTGGAGGCCTAAAATCAACCCATCTTGAAGTGTAACCCCTTCCCTAATGTAGCTTAGATTGGAGTGGGAATAGTAAATGTAACCCTTTCAATGTCCAACACTATTTTTACCAAGCACATTTTATTTTTTAACATGGGCAGGTTTGCACTTTTTCTGGAAAATATTTGCATACTCATTATAGAATAATAAGTGCAAAATCAAAAAATTTCATTTTTATGTACATTTTTTAAGGTACACAGCATTTATAAAATCTTGTAACATGTTTCAAATAATTTTTCTAATTTATTATACATATAATAATTATTGTTACACTTAGGGCCTAATTTGGATGTCGGTCGGTAAGCCTCCGACCTCTCGTCGGAGGCTTACTGACCGACATCCTTGGTTTGAACTCTAACCGTGGTATTTCAATGACGGCGGTTGGAGTCCAAACTGGCAGTTCAATCCAACTGACTTCCGTCGGCCTGTCGGGCATGAAAAGGCTGTCGGAAAGCAACTTTGGGGGCCCTAGCAGGGCCCTCATCCCTCCGTGGCCTCCTGTTGGAGGCCTGGGGGGACCTATGATGCCCCTCTGAAAATCCCTGCATTGTGTGGCAGGCACAGTGAGGTGCCTGGCACACTGCGCAGGGATTTACACAAACTTCAGACTGTCGCATAAGGTCCCATAGAGAAATGGGAGTTTGCGACCATCCTAATACGGTTGGTGCCCACTCCGCAATGGTGTCAGGCAGACATGAGTCCCCCCGAAATCCTAATGAGAGCCTTTATGTTTTATTCCCATTGTTTTCCATGGATACCCAATAGTCTTTTTTTTACCGTTATCTTGGTTTTTTTGAACCCAAATGGATATGGAACCAAAGTGGCAACACCTACAACCAACACATAGTCTACTGGGGGTGGTACATTGATGACTGCCTCCTGCTTTGGTCAGGGACGGAAGAGAAACTACAAGATTTCTATCAATATATGAACTCCAACACACTGGGGGTGCAATTCACACACCACCACAGCAACACGCACATCATCTTCCTAGATGTAGAACTGTACATTAGCAACGGCACACTACACAGCAAACTTTATCGCAAACCAACCGCCTGCAATGCGGTCCTTCACGCCACCAGCTCACATCCCTTACATCAAATTAGGGCCATCCCATATGGAGAGTTCACCAGGGCCAGGCGAAACTGCAGCGAGGATATTGAGTTCCTCTCCTGCCTGGACGCCTTGAAACCAGTTTCAAAGCCAGAGGCTATGACCCTTCAACTCTTGCGAAAGCAGAACGACGCGTTCTAAAACTAAACAGAAGGAAGACCCTCAAAGACAGGAAGGTGAAGACACCATCCAACGAACCAGTCAGACTGATAACCAACCACAATGAGCTCATGCTCAACTTAAATAAGAGCATGATGAAACACTGGAACATTCTCAGAGCAGATAAATCAGTGGAAAACTTCACCACACATACTCCCCTGATCACTTACAGAAGAGGCAGAACACTCAGATCCATTCTTAGTCCGACGGTTCCCCCTGTGGAAACAAAGAGAAACTGGCTCACCCATCACTCCCAGGGTTTTCATAAATGCGGCTGCTGTGGAGTGTGTAGGTGGGCTACGAACAAAAAGGTTTTCAATGGACCAGATGGGCGAGAATATATCATTAAAGATAATATCAACTGCACTTCTAAATTTGTTGTATACATAATTTCGGGTAGATGCAACAAACAGTACGTAGGGAGTACCATCAGGATGCTGAAAGAGTGAATTGGCAAGCACACTAGAGCACTGAAACAGTGTGATGACAGGTACCCCATGGCAGTACATGCCATGAGGTGCAAGGCCCAGGGACCCTATAAACAATTTTCCTTCTACGGTATCGAACAAATCCCACTCAGACTCAGGGGGGGCAATAGAGAACTACTATTGCACCGCACTGAGGCCACCTGGATCATGCGCTTAAAAGCAGTAGACCACGGTCTCAACATCGACCATGAGATGCAGTACTGTGTGGGTGATTAAGCAGTCACATAAACTCCTGTCATAACATATCACCGATCTGCTGTTTTCATCCCCTAGGCACTGTTTTTGCGCACAAGAGCATGTTATTATCTGTATTCCATGCACCCTGTTGACATTGCATATGTGCCATGTTCGGTCGTGTTTACACTAATTTTCTCCTCGAATTCCTTTACTATCTTCCGACATGCCTTTTTGATATGATTGATGTTATCCATATTTCTCCCGTGCTGATGAGTATCTGTAATCACTCATCACCAGTGTCATGTGGCCCGCACCGCTGTACATGGACCTTGACCTTTTCGAATCCAGGTAATATGCCGCCATGCAGCCCACAAATAATGTGCGTGATCGTCCACAATCAGAACTAATGGAGCATCCCCTAAGCACTGTTTATTGCGCACTAGTAATATGTCATTATCTGTATTCTATGCACCCTGTTGACCTTGCATATGTGCCATGTTTGGTCATGTGTTCATTAACTTTTCTTCAAATTCCGAAACACTTTTGGATATTATTGTGACCACCCATATATCTCCCTTTCTGATGAGTATCTGTAACCACTCATCACTAGTGTTATGTTGCCCGCACCGCTGCACATGGACCTTTTTCCTTTCGAATTCACGTATTATGCCACTTTGCAGCCCACAAACAATGTGCGTGATCGTTCACAATGTAAAATGAATGTAACATTGTCTCTCCAATGGAAGAGATAAGAGCGAACACGAGATGTAATCAATAACACAGGAATCACCCTCCTATTTCTCACTCTCTCCTTCTGTACTCTCTTCTGTCGTCTCAAACCTTCTCTCACCTATATCTTTCCTTCATTCCCGGGTTTTGGAGCCCGTCTCCCTCTTTCATTTCCCTGGCCCCGCGATCCGCGCCGCCGTACCGCCACGCAAGACAGGCCGGCGCTCTAGTTCTTTTTCTTTTCTTGTTTTCATTTCTCCAACACCGCGTGCATACAACCTCGACGCACAGATGGGACCCGACTTCCGGTCCCAGACGCTGCGACCGCGTCCGACACTCCAGCGTACCCGCTGTTCTTAGGTGAGTCTTGCCCGCTTTTTCCTTAATACCCTGCTCCCTCTGATGTTATATGTACTGAGGCCCAGGGACATTTCGTCCCTTACGATTACAGCCAGGTCCGCTTCCCCCTCAATCGGGTTTTCGACATTGTTCCACTTCGCAACACGGCTCCGTTCTGGAGCTAAGACGGATCACACATTTTTTATTGACAAGCTCGCCGAGGCGACTGACTTATGTATCCCCTGTCACCCATTTGTGACGCTTGGGATTCACTTCTGTCGGATCCCTTGGCCCGTACTTTGCCCCATCTGTGACTATTTAACTCAGTCACAGCCGTTCTTTGCCTTCCCTAAGCAGCTTCACCTCTCCTTCCGACCAGAAGGACTACTTAATATTCTGCCCTCATTTTGAGTATGACGAGCTTTCTTCTCCCTTCCCCACTGTGTTGATAGTTACACCCATCCCTGCCTCCCCAGCATTATCATTGGGTTACCTCTCTTCTTGCTTCCCTTTCTACTACGCATTTCCCCCCCACCCCTCAAGACTTACTCGCATGACCTCTTTTTGCAGTAAGCCCCCACTCTTGGCTCCACCCGCCGGTATCACCCCGCTGGACCATTCCTGAGTCCACATACTTTCCTCAACCCTTGAATCGGGACGGAAGTATAACCGGTTAAGAGGTGAGTTACCTCTTTTCCTATCCCTCTATATAGCCCCCTCTCCGCCCCCAGCGGCCCAACTAACGCTCTTAATTTTTCTTACAGTGAAGCCCCTTCAATCACTATATTTGTGGTCCTAATTCTGGACCCGTCCGATATGCCAAGAAACACTCACCTCCTCTAGCCAGCTGAGACGGAAGTACAACCGGCAGAGAGGTGAGATATCTTCCTCATCTCCTATTCCTTACAACACGCATTCAACATGTCAACAGATCCTTGACTCGTAGTCTCTTTATTTGTCTTTTATCCAGATCCATTATCTCCTTTTCACTGCCAAAAGGTAGGATCAAACCTCTTGGCTTGGCGATTCTCACTGCATGGCTTCACTCTTTTAACTTACGATGTTCAGGCACCACTAGTAGCATGCCTCGAGCATGTGTTTCGTCCCTTTCACATTCACGCCGTGCGCTATCGAGGCCCCTTGCTTTGTTCTTTCCACACAGCCCTTCTTGGAATATTCGGTCACTTCTGCTCTCTCTTTTCTTCTCTCTGTCCGTATCTCTAAAGTTTCTTTTCCCTTTCTCCCTCTCTCCCTCCCCAGAGACCTTCTGGAATCTATCTTTCCACTCATCTCGCTAACCTAGAACTATATACCTTTGTTGTCACTGAGCAATGCGATGCATAGAATGATTTATCAATCTCACTCATGCTCACGATAGCTGTTTTGACCATTCACTGGGTGCCGCAACTTATTAGTAGTAGCATTTCTCATGTCACCTAGTATTTTATCACTTGAGGTGCTCACTCACCTACACTGGTCGCCGTAAACAGTATCATATGATTGGTCGGGTCTAATTGACTCAGACATTGTCCCATTGCATATCCTTTCAGCCCTGAAGAAGTCTTGGGTCATTTCCCCAGACGAAACACGTGTTGGCTGGGCAACCGTTCAGGATTAAAGAAGAAACATTTTTTTTAAAACTCTCAATGTTTATTGTGATTTTCAATACATACAAGAGGCTGGTAGACTACTAAACGTCTAAAACTGCATGTAGGCCAGACCTAGAAGGCTATGTTCTAATTATTCTGAAATAGTTTTCATTAGGTTAACAACGTTCCTAGGTGTACATATCATATTGCAATTGTAACAGCACCACTCACTAACATACACTTAAAAATAGGCATTTTAAAAAGAGAAACGTGGCAGTAATGTGAGCATCATATTTAGTTCAAAATTCAACACTTATGTGGCAAAAGCACAACGTGAAAATGGAACTCATTAATAGGAAAATATGTATTTCTTATCTATTGAGGCAAATAACACAGAGAACCTTGGTGTAATTAGTAATATCGTGCATATTTGGAAAAAGTAAACAACATGTTTAAACTATTTTCATCCTTCATCTGCTTTCAGAAAACTCACAGACTGCCAGAGTGTCAGAAGCAAAATGCTCTAGACTTCACTTATGTTTGCTTGTGTTTTAATGACCTTAATTAAAATATTGCCCAGTTAAGATGATTTGACAGACAGTTCAAGAAAAGCGACAAACATGTAATCATTAATGCAGAAAACAACGGAAAACGACCAATAATTGCAAACTTTCAACAAAAAACCATCTCACTTATGCATCGACCTATACAGTCGTTCAAATAACAGCATCAAAGGAGTGGCATTTTTGTTATCTAATATGTGTATTTCCACCTGAAGTGGAAATACACATGATCTAGCCATTTAGGTGTTTTTAGGTACCCCACAAACCAATTAAGAATTAGCCTATGGCTGATTTTATTCCCAGCTAAATGCACAAAACAGGACACAATACTCCTTAGAAAGTAGTTCCTTACCGTCACAGTTGATAAACATTTAGAACCCCATGCAAGATACGTAGTGTGTCAGTTATGAACCAGTCAAAACTTGGATGTTGCTGGATTTTGTTAATTCCTTACACTTGTCTACCCCTTTCTACACTATATATGTAATGACCTTATTGGTCAATAGTCAAAGTTGCAAGCCACCATAAATAAATCGCCACAAGCAAGCTTTCATTAAAACATAATTAGCCCTACCTAGTCTCCAGATCTTGCTCTTCTGGACATTTGCAGGAATGGTGAGTCAATCACAGATTCATGGCTAGACAAGACATGTGGCCTGCCTATTTCTTCTGTTAAACCATGTCCTTTCGTTTCTCTATGATGAACAGCCCGAAGGTGAGGAGTCAGGTGAGCTGCACAAATCAAATCACATCTAAACCTCTACCAGATCTTGTGAAATATGTTTTGTTATTCCAAGCCCAAGTTATTCCTAAATCATGCATTTGAGTTTACCTTTCTATTTAACACATGCAAAACTATTTTTGATGCATAATTAAGTTTGGGCCGGATTACGACCCTGACGGTCACACCTCCATCCTGCTGCAGCGGCAGTCAGAAGACACCGCAAAGTCGGTGGCATCCCAACGGGCGCATTACGAGATCACCGCAGGGCTGCCAATGTATCGGTGGCACAGCCACAGCGGCGGCATGCTCGGCTCTAGTAGAGAGTCTGAAGCCAATCCTGCAAGTCGGGTATGGCAAACAGAGCGCGTACCGACCATGCTGCCAAAGGGGGGGCACAACATTGGCCCCGGCCACAGTCCACATGGACTTATGCACCTTGGGAACCTTTGTGTGGCCCTTTACCTACCTTTCTGCTAACCTTTTCATGGTCGGCGGAAAAGCAGGTCATAATTCCCATGGCAGCAGTGCCGGCACCACCAACATTGGTCACTGCTGTCCCCACCGCCGCCACCGCTGTCCCCACCGCCGGCACCACAGGAGCTAGGATCTTGGTGGTGGTGGAGTTCTGGAGGCGGTCTTACTGCCTGCATCGTAATGCAGTGGTTGGACCGCCAGGTATGCGGGCGGTCGGGCTGCCGAAAAGCGACGGCGGTTCCTAGACCACCGGGGTCGTAATAAGCCCCTAACTCTTTCCTACAACACTTTCTACAGCAGGCTCTTTTATTAATTTTTGTTTTATCTATTTCTAAAGCAAGCAAATACCCAAGAGAAAAGGTAGCCTGGCTATATATATGTCTACAGCACAAAATATGAACGGAATAGAACCTAGAAATTAGTGAAAAAAGTAGTTAGCCCAAATAGACAAGTTTTCAAGAATGTTTGAAAACTGAGAACATCTGTAGTAGCTCGTACATAAGAAAGCGAGTTCCAGGTTTTAGCCATCGGTATCATGAGGGAACTGCTGCCTCAACGAGCCCACGAGATATGTGGAATACTGGCTAAATTACCATTTTCGGAGTCTCGAGACCACGAAGACACACAACAAAGAAAGATCCTACGTGGGTAGGTTAATTACAATCCATAAAGCACCCTAAAGCAAATGTAAAGTTACTTTTAAAAGACGTTTAAAAAAAAAAAAAGTTTGCCAATGTAAATAAAGAAATCTAGAACAGAAAAGGGACTTTGATTCAGTGCAGGAAATAAGCAAGCAGCGCCATTCTGTATGTGCTGCAGTATGTTGGGTGACAGACAAGTAGAGTGAGATAAAGAGCCTTGCAGTAGTCAAGCCCTTAAAGAAACAAGTGAATTATTTGTCTAATGTTTTTCTAACAAAGCATAAGAAATCAAGTGCTAGAAACCTTATCCGTGTGAAAGGATAATGCAACAACTTGTCATATATCATCTCAGGATGGTGGGCCGTGGATGAGGGGTGGGCGGAGGGGGCTAGTTCAGAGGACCAACAAAAATGCGGCCGGGCAGACTGATTCCGCAAGACCATGGGGCATATTATCTAAAAAGTGCGCTAAACATCGCAAAGCGTGTTTAGCGAGCACTTTTTTATCGCCGGCTATCGTCGGAATAATTTGCCATGCTAACGCTGTATTAGCGACATTTAGCGCTATGGCGATAATTATTCCAGCCATAGCGGTGTTTTCCATGAAACATCGCTGGTTTTCCAGCGATGTTTCATGGAAAAACGACGATAACCTTGCTGATACGACCCTGTGGTCGTATCAGCATAATCCACCCCCCATGTTAGATATGGCTAACACCTGCTAATTGCAGGTGTTAAATAAATGGCGATGACCCCGGTTAGCGCGACTTTTCACGTCGCTAACTGGGGCCATGGCCACCTTGCTAATAGGCGATAGGCCTCTTAGCGGGTGTTTCCCAGGTTTGTTCGTCGGGAACGCCCACTTTACATGTCATTAGCGATAAATATCGCTGACATGCAAAGCGGTAAAAACACGGGCGCTAATGCCCGAAAACTGTCGCTAACTGCTGTTAGAGACAGTTTGCTGATAGGGCGATAAGAATATCGCCGCTTTAGCGGCAAAAAGTGCCGCTAAAGCGGCGATAGTGCCCTTGCTAATATGCCCCCATGATTTCAGTTTTGTCCGAGTTAAGTGTCAAAAAATTAGAACTCATCCAATTGGTTACAAAACACAGACTTTCTTTAAAGTTGAATTGGAGGGAGCTGACATTGCCATCTATTAGTAATATGAGTTGTTTGTCATCTGTGTAGCAATAAAAGCTACTTGACTATCACTGTCAATTCTCTATTTTAAAACACACATTGAAGACCTCCCAGCCACGAACAAAAGACACTCGCTGGACTGAATACCATTTACAACATCACTAACCAAATCTGCCGTCTGAACTGTTTGACTAGGCTGATCATCAGGCACTAACATTGTGTTTAAAAAGTCCATAAATCTCATCTAAGGCATCTATTTTACAAAACAGCCAACTCATTGTCGGAAAGTGTTTAAAGAAAGACTGACTTTATTCCGATTTCAAGAGTGTCTTTGATTTCCTGCCAGAAGGTACAGAAAGTATAGCCTGTTTTTATTACTGTTATGACAGCTAGGAGATAGGATTACTCCAGTATAACAGTTTCCATTCAGAACAAAGGTCCGAGCTAATCATGATTCATACAGAAGCGCACGTATCTTCAAACACTCCTAAGTAAAAAGAACAATGTTTGACTTGTAATAATCAGGGGAATAGCATCCGATTGGCCACAGCTAGCAAAGACTATTGGAACTAAAAGTAAAAAAAGAGTATAAGGAATTAATTAATTATTATTATAAGGAATTAATTACCAAAAGCTGTAAAACTAAAACAAACAAAAACCTGAACTTCATCACCACTGGCAATTAGTAAATTGGCAGAAAACTCTATGCCCATTTCTTCTCAAAAACACTGACTAGTAGAGAAAGTATTGCTTCAAGTTTAAATCAAGCTTTCTTGGCATTTCATGCTGCTCCCCTTATTCGGTCCATGCACCAGATATAAATAGCATATCTTTGTCAGACCAAGGAAGTTTGAACCCTGCAGTGAACCAATGATCTATGTACCTCCTCCTGGTTAAGGGCTAGATTTTCATCAAAGTTTAAGAATTGCAATTTGACCATTCTCTCTTAAGGGAAGGGGCTGAGGCAAGCTTTCTTAAGCAGGTCTGGGTGACTTCTCTCAACACTGCACAACCCTTCAGTTCTTGTTTTATTGCTTATGATCTCACAGCAGCGAGTTCAGTTTTTCCTTGGACGTGCTAACCTACCTTCAGTCTAGGAAGGGATACAGAGACAAGCCCCCAGCCTCCAGATGTAAGAAAAGAAACCTTTTGGAAGTCATATAAAAGCAAAGCCTACTTCTGATTGCATTGGACTTATCCACTGTTTCTAGCAGCCTGGCGCACAGAACCATCCTCGATTGGCAAACCTAGTTTTGAACTCCTGCATGACAATGGTGAAGGATTTCACTTTGTCTTCTATAGCCTCTTTTCACATATTTATGGGTACCTGCATTTGCTTGTTGCAGAAACAAATTCCATACTGTTCTATCAAACTGTTAAGGACTGGCTGAATTCCAACAGATTGGATTGTAAAATGTAATATATTCTATTTTTTCTAGGTGATCACTAAAGAACTGCAGTTTTATAAAACTGCCATTCTATTTTCATGGTTGATGGCCATGTTGTCTATACTTTTAAAGGTCAAAACTCCAGACTAGATGCTTGAACCCAAGTCTCTATCGCCCTTCAAGTTAACTGTGTTGTAACGTCCATGTTAGAATACTTCAGGTTGTTTAGGAAGATTTATTGTTTTCTTAATCAGACAGACATTACTGTTGCAAGTGAGTAAAAAATACTGAACTAGAATGTGGCCCAAATAAGGGACCAGTGGTTGAGTCCTTTTCAAGCATACCGCCCATCACCTTTGTGTTTCAGTGTGACACCATAAATGTGCTGTGTATAGCCAGACATGGATGCCGTGCTTGCTGTGCCACTGGATTCATAATGAAAAAGACTGATGAGATGCCGAGCTAGGCCCAAACTGATCTGGACTTCCTTTCTACAAAGGAATATGGTCTGACATTTTGTGCATGATTGTTCATATTGGAGCATAAACTGATTCTCATATGGCGGGTCCCTGCCTGGTGTTGCATACGGGACAAAAATTGGACTGGAATGCAATCTAAGCTACTGTCAGGGGCTGAAGCTTTCACCTTTATCGGTGTGACACAGCAAGTGTGACCGTTAGGCACAGACATGTGTCCAGTGCTTTGTTTGCCAACAGACTCAAACATCACCTCCTTGATAAGGCAAAATGGGTTTGAAACTATGATTGCGTCTGTACCCTTTTCAAGGAGAACCAGCTCGGCAGTTTGTGCTTGGCTATTCCTTTAGGGCCAGACCCAAGAATGTTTTGCATATGGCTGGTCCCTGCCAGGAATAGTAAAGCAGAAACAATGTTGGGCTAGAATGTGGCCTAAGTGATTGACATTGGCTAAGAGCTCTCTAAGCATTATTTCCATCAGCTTTGTGCGCACTGCATGTCAATGCCACTAACAACTATACTTCAGACACTATAGTACTTCCGCACTTGTCAATACTTCAGGCACTTCAGTAACCATTGCCAATTTGGTTACAGATTCACATAGATGGGCTTCATCCTTCCTGACTTTAAGCGGTTTAACTATCCAGTCGAGAATACAATTCTAGGTTCTCTCCATTATATTCAAGAGCTTCCATGCCACTTAATTGCTCTAGCAGAAGAAGCACAATAAACCTTATATAAAGAAATTTGACCTCCCTCAGCATGCAAGTGAAGTAGTTGAGGTTAGATCTTTGTTCATTACAAAGGGAAAGAACTGTAATCCAATCAAATTGAATTCAATGTTATTTAATGTATTTTTCAGTTGTCATTCACACAACCAAAATATAAAGGTCTAAAAATGGAGGAGATAGAAAAAGGGTGAAAAGTGAAAAGTGAAAATTATAAAAGTTATTATTGCCTAAAAATCTGAGGTGAATAAAAGAACATTCAAACAAAGGTGAAAATAGAATTGGAACAAGAAAAAAAGAAGAAAGGGCCATAAGAAAGTAAGGGCAAAAAGGTATTCTCAGATGTAATAAGTTCATTATAAAAGGCCCTGTATGGTTGATAGGCAGTGCAGCAACTTACTTGTGGTCTATGTGTCTCCTTTTTGGTGATCCTCCTTGAATTCAATGTGGGTCTGTTTTGTCATATGCCAACTCTGTACTTTTGGACTGACCACTGGAACTTGAACGCTCTACCACTGAACTCAAATCAGAAGAAAGCGTACGTAAATTAAAAAGAAAAGTAGAATTTGCTCTCTGAGTAGCTATTTACCTTCTATTTGTTGTATGCTGCTAATTATTTTAGTTTCCCAGTTATTATATTGTCCCTTACGTAATGTCTTTCCTTCAATGTTCTCTTGAAAAATAGCACAGTACAGAGAAGTTGTCTATGGAAATTTGCTACAATATTTATTTAATTATATTTCAGGCCCTCCTCACCAGCTGCACTGTATAAATGTGTATGATGTTACTGTGATTGAGGAGCAGTCCTCTTATGACTGACTTATTATATAGATATGAATGTACGTATATGTTTATGGACGCTTAGCTATCCAGTTAGCGTTTTCTAGTGTGTAGCAAAGCTCTTGTATTTATGGTTTTCTCTGCTCACCATTTGCAAAAGCTCCCTGTTAGAAACGGGGTTTCTGGTTGGCTGGGGTATGCACCTAAGCCAGGCAAAACCCACCACTCTAGCCAGGGTAAGGGAGTTACCCACCCAAGATAACCCCTGCTCACCCCATTGGTAACTTGGCAGTGCAGTCAGGCTCATCATAGAGGCAATGTGTAAAGCGTTTGTGCAACATACACACACCAGTGACACACTAGGCACGCCACAAAAGAGACTCCACACAGTAGTATATAAAAATATCCGTTGTATTAAATACCAAAACACATAGACCACAATTCCATAAATGAATACTTGTTTTGTCAATCAGTTTGTAAATAAACCAGTGTCTGTCAATTAGGAAAACATAACATCACTTTCAATGGCCAATGGGCATTTGTCATATGCGTAACTGTTAGAGCATTGCAATACACACTTCAGGGTTGTATTTATCATAAATCATCTCCACCGCACAATACAGGCTGCTCCAGTCTCGAGGAAACGTGTTATACTACTTACAGAGGAAGCAATCAACAGGCATAGATCACAATGAGTTAATACAAATGGCAGTTTAGGAAAATGCCAGGATCATCCGGTTTATATTTAGCACCTCGGTGCTAAGGACCCCGAGCACACCGTCCCGGATGTGCGGGCGCTGAGGGGGCTTATTCGGCCATAGGCCCGCGGTTTATCTTAAATGCGGCTGAAGCAAAACAATGCCACCCCAAGGGATATACTCTTGTTGCAGGAAGAGGTCCTCCTGGTGTCACAGGTGGGAGGTGCGAGGCCCCGCTTCGGCTAGTGGTATGCCAACACACTGGTCCTGGGTGGCTGGCTCGATGCAGGCAGGGCGGGGAGCAGAGGGGCACTGCCTCGTACCTGGGACTCCTTTTGGTGTTGCTGGCCGCTTTGTTGGGTGGGCGCTGATGGTGCCACTCCTACTTCGGCTCTCCCTGGTGGTTGCTGGGCAACAGCAGGGACTCTGGGTGCCACATTGGTTGCCTGGCAACGCTAGTGGGCTTTCTTCATGCTGACTCCACTATGAGCGGCCGTGCTGCAAACCCGGAATCTTCTATGCCCTCAGGCCCCTTTCTGCAGGTGGTGGGGGCTCAGCCCAGCCTCCGGCACAGGGGCTCACCAGCGGCGGCGATGATTCCAGCCCCTTCCCGGGGGTGATGCGCTGGAGATTTCCACCAACAGAGACACCAGGGAAGCTCCCAAACAAGTAAAGCACAGTGGAGCTTACACAGAAAGTAAAGCACAGGGGAACTCCAAATAGGAGAAAAGCACAGGGGAGCTCCAATTAGAAGTAAAGCACAGGGGAGCTCCACATAAATGCAAAGCCCATGGAAGGAAGACTTTGATGTCCCTGAGTCTTCCAAAAACAGGAGGCGAGCACACACAGGCCCTTGGAGATTTCCTTCACAAGCAGGACACCACAGCAGGGTAAAAAGAGTCAGTCCTTTTCCTCCACCACAGACAGAAGCAGCAATTGCTTTGGAGGAGAAGAAAGTCTGTTTGAGTTGTTCTCAGCAGATGTGACTTAGTTTGGAACTAAAAGAGACTGGTGTTTTCAGTTGCATTTAAGAAACAGCTCCAAGTTCTAGTATTTAACAATATATTTTATGAACTTTGTTGAGAAGTGTCAGTAAGTACACCAATGTTGGTAAACTTATTCTACGCAAGGTTAATTGAGTGAAAAGCTGTTTGTAGAGGTGTAGAATCCTCAATACAGCTATAGAGAGGTAGACGTTAGAATGTAGAAAAATATTAGCAAGTATTCCACATTGTGCTGAAAAATGGGCTGTTCAATCTGCATGTAGTTGTAAGCAAAAGAGGCAGTGTTTCTCAAATTATAAAGCAAAGAATCTTCAATCTGTTAATACAAGTCCTAGTGTTTTTATGAACCTTACTGTACAGATACTTTACCAGTGTGAAATATTTGAGTGAAGATATTGCTGTTTCTGGAGAAAACCACTGTGGTCACTGTTAGCAAAGGTGTGTCAAGAGGGATGTGCTACTTTATAAACTTTTATGCAACTAGGATTGATGGTATGTTATAATGTAATTGTCAAACAAAAAAGCAGTGGTTGAAGGCGTGGAAATGTTTTGGAGAAAGGAATAGCATGTCAGTTGTACACTAGATATAAATATGTGATTGTGGGTACAAAATGTACAAAAGTTTAGAGAATATAGTGATGTATCACTGTTATGAATTATTGATGAGTATGCAACTTTACATTTTTGGGTTATTTTGTAATTTTTTAGAAGGAAAATCAAGAACATAGATTGTGGAAAAAAATGTGTCCTGTGCAGCTGTACTTGTCTAATGACAAAATTATCTGCTTAAATATACAGCAAAAAAGAGCCTTTTTAAGTGAAGCAGGATTATTGTCTTGTTCAGCAGTAAGAACCTGAGCAGGAACACTGTATCCAGGGTGTAAGGATGTGGAAACACGTGAAGAGCTCTCCAGTTCAGCAGAGCAAGCTAACTCTGCCCAAGCTATCCTTTGAGAATACATGGATGATAAACACTTCCACATTTGTGTAATGCATATACTACACTGCTGCTTTCAACTTTACCGGCTGAACTTTTTTTACTAAGTTTAAGCAGGTGAAACTTTACTGAGACTATTTTACCACCTAGCCTCATTTGGAAAAAGAATGAAACCGAACATTTTTTGGCAGGCTGAGGTGGCGGAAAGAGAGCAAGCCAAGAAGGTCTACCCACATCAAAATACAATAGACTAATAAAGGAAAAAGTGTTTTTTTCTACTCATCAGGGCCACAAAAAAATTATGAGTTAGTAAACTTGGTTGTTTTGTTCATTTTATAGTTGTTGATATAGTTTGTTAATGTAATTGTAGTTTTGTAGTGTTGTTAAATTCTTTTTTGTAATAAAAAAGTTTAAAGTTACTACTGATTTGTTTGCTGAATAGTTGTTATATATTTCAATATTATTACAGTATTGTAATGTTGACTAAACTGGCAGTTCCATCTTCAGGGAGTGCAGAAGTGCTCCTGCATGTATGTATATCTATAGAGTACTAGGCACATCTACTATGCTACAGAGAATTGTTAATGGAGAAGCCAATTATTTGAATACCCAACTATGGTGACTTGTCATGCAACAGTGAGGTCTCACTAGAGAGATCAGTCCTTGTCCTCACTGTAGTATGCAGACCTCTGATACAAGAGAGAGGTTTTGACACAGAGGCGAGTGCATCCTCATATTCTACTATGCACTGCTATCAGCTGGTGGAGATGTGACAGTGAAGAGGGCAGTTCTTTTGCATATGTTACTATGTATGATTGTGACTCTGGAGAGAAGTTTCAGGGGAGAAGTATGTCCCTGTGCACAAGCTACAACACCTCATTGTCTCCATGGGGAGAGGTCTGAAGGAGAGGCGACTGTGTGCCCACATTCAACTATCCAAACCAATTAACCAAGACACAGTACTAAGTAGAGAGGATATTCCATTTCTATACCCTACTGTGCACATTAATCACCAAAAAAAGAGGTAGTAGCAAAGAGAACAGTCTCTATTCATAGTCTACTACGCACGTGTTACCCTGGGGAGAAGTCTGAGATGACGGAGCAGTCTTTCTCCATACCCTAGTCTCTGTGCTGTCATCCAAGAGAAACTTCTCAGCATAGAGATCAATTGCTCCCCACACCCTAGTTGTACATCTGTTACCCTGGGAAGAGGTCTCAGCAGACAGGTAGGCCCCTCTTTACACCCTACTATGCACACCTATCATCCAAGTGAAAGGTCTCAGCATACGGACCAGTTCCTCTGCATACCCTACTACCTGTACACATCATCTAAGACGGGGTGTCAGCCGAGAGGCCAGTACATTCCCACCCCTACTGTCCATACCTATCACTGAGAGAACAGGTAAGAGTACACATGCCAGTATAGAGGCCAGTCAGTCCCCACACTGTACTATAAACATCACTCATTCAAGAGCAGGGTCTCAGCGGAGAGGCCAGTCCCTCCATAAACTGTGCTATGTGCACCCATCATCAGAGACAGAGGTTTCAGAGGAGAGTTCAATCACTCCACACACTCTTCTATGCACACCTGTCATCCCAGAGAGAAGTGTCACTAAGATGCCAGTCTCTTTACACACTCTACTACGCACACCAGTCAGCCCGGAGAGAAGTCTCAGTGTAGAAGCTAGTATCTCTCCTCTCCGTTTTACACATTAGAGTAGCTGAGAGCCCAGTCCCTTCACATACCCTAGTATGCACACTTGTCATCCGACAGAGAGCTCTCAAAGAAGGGGCTAGTGCCTCTCCACATCCTACTATGCATTTTAGTCATCTAACAGAAAGGTCTCAGCGGAGAGACCAGTCTCTCCACACAAACACTACTACACACACCTATCAGTCAGAAAGAGGTCTCAGTGGAAAGTTAGTCTCTCCCATCACCCAATTACGCACACCCTTCATCTGAGAGAGAGGTCTAAGCAGAGAGGCCAGTCACTCCACTCTTCTTACTATGCACACTTGTCATCTGATAGAGAGGTTTGAAAAGAGAAGTCAGTCCCCCTCCGCATCCTACTATCCATATTTGTCATCTGACAGACAGGTCTCAGCAGAGAGGCCAATCCCTCCCCACACCCTACTACACACCAGTCATTCAAGAGAGAGGTTTCACCAGAGAGGCCAGTCCTTCCACACACCCTACTATGGTAACCCATCATCTGACAGATAAGTCTGAGCAGCGAGATCAGTCCCTTCTACACACTACTATGCATAATGGTCACTCTGAGGAGAGGTGTCAGCAGAGAGGCCAGTCTCTCCTTACACCCTACAATACACTTCTGTTATAAGCTGGAAAGATCTGGGTGGAGAGGCCACTTTCACCTCATAACCCATTAGTGGGAACTCTAAAGTATAAGCCCTGTAATCAAAGAAAGTGTCAAATGCATCCCCAAAAACAAATGTAAGATCTCGCTAGACTCTCCCAGGATCATAATCAGAAAGTGTGTTTGAATTGAGAGGTCTCAGCAGAGGGTCATATGTGTTTGCTCACTCTACCATCCAGAACCAAGAATGCAGGACTGTTATCCCTGAGATATGTGCTAAGTGTTTGAGCTCATGAGAGTTGGACAAATACATGAATAGAGGAAGGCATTTGGGTGCTTTTGCTCTCACAAGAGTCTAGCAGGTGTCAGTATCCCAAAAAAGGGAGTTATAACATGAAAGAATCACATAATGTAAGAATAGAGTGGCTCTGACAAGAGCCTTTGTGTTTATAGTGTGCAGTGTTCAGTTACACATGGAACTCGATGCATTCCGTAATATTATTAAAGAAGATCCTGTTACCTTCTGCAGTGAAAAGCACTCCATGTCACCTATAGACACTTGACTTGACTGAAGTAAGTACACTCTTCTCGGACCCCGGCTGCTGTTAGCGCAGCACCTATTTTAACTATGGGTAGTACGGGGCTGCGTACCTTGCATGCCCCGAGAACTGGCCTTTGCATATTGACAACTATTGACCCTAGCAGCACCAAATTTTAACTATGGGCAGTATGGAGCTGCGTACCTTGCACGGCCCGAGAACCAGTCTTCTGCATATTGACCACCATTGACCCTAGCATAGCACCCAGAATCAGCACATCAGAGTGTGCCATCCGGTTACGATCATGATGCTGTACGTGACCGACTACAAGATAGTGTCGGCTCCACTGCTTGCTTGTTACACACTCACCGGCCGTCAACACGGACCTCCCGCATAGTGCAAACAGTGCAAATGTAAAGCCACACCGGAGGGGGGAGATTGCTTTCTACACAGGCCTCGGGTCAGACAACCGACAGCCACAGGTTACTACCTACATGGGTGAGTGGTCGTACGGTAGGCCATCCACAGTAGCAGTTTTACTAACAGCAATGGTTGTCAGCCTTAAACTTGCCCCACATGCTCCTTTTTGCCCAATACCACCCCTATAGCATTCCCGACATTTGAGGCTAAAATAATGGCACCGCGGACCACCCTATTTGCACTGGTTCCGGTATGCCACACATTACCAGTTCTTTCAAGTAATCATAATTGGCTAAGATTCGCTCTGGCGGCCACGGTGCCCATGTACCAACACTATTCCGGCTACACCAGAGCTATGATCTTGAGCCACACTATGACCCATGAGCCCATCCAACACCGCTGCCTTGTTAATTTTACTTTACAGGTTTCCCTCAATCGCTAAATCAGCAATCATCCTGGCCAGTTACAGTTGGGGCAAATTAATCCCTTAAAAGAGGTGAGTCCTTCTGTTGGGTGGCAGGAAAGGGACACATGTGGTGGTAGATTGCTGGGGGGAAGACAGCACTCCCCCTGCAGGACTATCCACCACCATTGGATGAACTATCACGTGGCTATGCCACACAATGATCTGATTTATGCATGGGTTAATGTCATATGAAAATGTACATATATAGACCATATCGCCTTGATTTAATCAAACACCATTGTTGTTGATATCTCTGTCCAGCGCAAATGATCCCCCTTTCCCTTTTCCTTTCCCTTCCCCCTCCACGGCCTCATAGTTCCTACCACTTTAAGACCTTGCGACGTAACCTTTAATTGTTTGTTTTTTATTCCCTCCAGGTGCCTTTTATTTCAGAAGGTATACATTTTAACCTCTTTCATTCACCACTCAATCGGACTACTCTTTGAGTCCAGACTTTAGGGGACGTGACTTTCCGTTTGAGTTTCACCTAGTCAAAGCCATCCCCTATGAGTAGTAGATGTAATTTAGGTCCTGATGAAATGCCTAGATCCGTTTAGACAGTATAGGGCATGAAACATGTTGACCCTCTACACACCTTAAACATTCCTTTAGACCGAAGCGGGTATAATTCCCCCCCCTTCAGTCCACGACTCACCAGTCGATATTTTAACGCATAGCACAAGAACCCAGTGAATAAAATTACCTTTGGAGACTCTTGTAGCTATTTTGAGATCACACCCACTTCACCCCACTTCCACTCACTCCACATAAGCCCTCTCATAACACCCTCAAGCTTCACGACGGCAACCAGAAAAGAACTCCGGCAAAGAGCCCCCTCGTGGGGCCCGTTGGCCATTGCAGCGCCGGCCCAACGAGGAGCTGCCCTATGATGAAGCATGACACCCCCCGGTGTGTGAGGCCCATTGCTCCTTATTGGAGCTATCTCAGTGCTAGCACGCACTCTTTTCTTCTAGCCCTGGTTGACAATACTTCCCCATCCCCGCCTCCTCCCATTTTTCTTCTCCCTCATCTCCCTCATAGGAATAGCATACGCCTTTGCTTTTGCATATTTGATTGAGGCCTGTATGTTGGACCTTCTAAGCCCCGCCCCCCTTGTGATATTCACCTATAGACACCTGGCATATCAAAACGCACATTGTTATGATATGTAGAGCCAATGCCATGGTCGCTAAGAAACTGTTTTATTGACATGCTTCCAGGATTTCTCAATCTTAGGACAAAAATGTTTTGACCATAGCTATTTTTGCCTTTGACATATATTAGAATATACAAAGGCAGTGTGAGGAAAGATAGACATTAATTGTGAAAAGGTCTCCTTCATTTGGATTTCAAGCACAACGCCTGAGATTGTGCCTAGGTCATTCCCACCAAAGTGTAGTATCATCAGGTCTGATTGTTCACAATCCAAAATGCTCTTCATCATTGGTGACAATTGATGCCAATTCATAACTCAATGGCTAATCCAAGTAATGTCCAAGTTTGGAAAGCCAAGATTCTTGCCAATACCACAATAAATGACATATTCTCTAGCCCAGTAGATGAAGCTGTGTTCCAAAATCCAGAGGTGAATAATAATGCTGTATAGTAAGAAATTAATATTGAAAATTTTAGAGGAATACTGTTGTGCTGGTGGTAGTTGAAGCTTTGTCTTTGTTCTCTGTATTTATTTTAATGTGTTAGTTGCTGTTGAAATTTCAGAAGTTTTACAAAATAAAGTGTCATATGTAAATTAAGAGTGCTTCCTATTGAATCATAGCTGATTCTATCTGTGATATGTTGTTGAGTTTATATGTAGCTATTGAGATAAGTGGGAGTCATGAGAGTCGTCAATTGTAATGGGGTTTTCTGGCTCTTGCGAGAGTCTCTGGAGAGTTTTTAATGAGGAAAAAAAGAGAAACCTACTAAAAACAACATATAATATTAAAGTATAGTGTTGCTCTGAAAGGAGCCATTTTTGTTAACCTTTGTCAATAACAACATACATTTTTTCTAACAATTTAAAAAACAAATGTGTTTTTTATTTTTTAAATAGTTTGCAACTAAAACATACAATTTGGAGAAATAAATAATAAGAACAACTCCTCCTTAAAAACAAAGTGGAGCAAAATGTGGAAAAAATAACTCTTAAAAGAAAAAACTACTGTCTAGGGGGACAAGTTTCTCCTATGCAAACCGGCTTGACCCCGATAAAAATATTATCTGCTTTCATAAGCAGCAAAGGGAGCTTTATTAAGATAAGCAGGGTTGTTATCTTGTACAGCACTCAGTACCTGTGGAGACACACTAGCTCTTTGTTCAAATTAGATGGAAGCCCCTGAAGAGTTGTTTGGCTCCGCAGCTTGAGTCAATTCTATCTGAGCAGGCCTTTATGGATGCATATATCTGAGGTGTCTCCATATGCCTGTGGTATTCATACTGTACTGTTTGTTTCCACTCACCCGGCTGAACTCCTTCTTGCAAATTTTGCTCATGACATACTTTGCAGAGACGTTTTCCCCATCTGGCCTCATAAAAAAAAATTGGCTCACCAAAGACTCTTTGGTAGACTGAGGTGCCTGAGGTTCTGCAACAGCACCCGGCTGCTCATCTGAATCTGAGGGAGACATTTTCTAACCCAAAAAAAAGGCAAATAGAGCAAGACAGCAAGGTCTACCCACAGCAAACTCCAATAGGCAAATAAACCAAAAGGATGGAAACTACCTTTTGGAAATAAAGACGTATATGAACCAATCACAACTCTTCCTTCGGTGTGTTTCCTCTCCCAGACCTCTCACGAGATAGTATAAATATTGTTGCTTTATGTATATAAATTAAACAAATCATGATCATTTTTTCCAAGCTAATCAACATCTCTAATGTCTTCATTTGTTCAGAATTACAAGAAAACACTGTTATTAACCTAATTCCAAATGCATGATCTCGTGGGTAGATCGCGAGAGCTGAACAGGAAGTACAGCCCAATCGGAGTCCACGCAGGGAATTGTGTGTTCGACTCCTGCAAGCTTCGTGCAAGATAGTAAAAACATTATTGCTATATATATTCAACGGAACAAATCATAATCAATTTTACTAATAAAATCAACATCTCTAATCTGTTACTTTATTCAGAATTACAGGAAAACACTGATCTTAACTTAATCCCAAATGTACGATTTTGTGGGAGGGTCGCGAGAGCCGACCAGGAAGTACATCCTCCTCGGAGTCCACACACCGTAATGTGTGTTTGACCTCTGCGAGGTCACCACCTTTTAAAAAAAATAAATGAATATAACAACCATATTTTAGTGACTCTCTTATTACAGGTTAACATGAAAAATAACACTAAACCGTAGACCAAAACAAAATGTAGAACTCTCAATCTAGCGAGTGTTTGCGAGAGTAATCACACACTTAAAATAGATTCATATAATGAAACTTAATACTATACAATATTCAAAAACTGATTACTCCCTTTCTGAATTATAATTATGACGTTAATGTAAAAACACATACAAAGGCTATGAAAAGTATGCTATTAATGAACTTACTGGGAAAATGTCTCAATATGAGAGCTAGAAGAACTAAGGAGATAGACAATCTCAACAAAAATATTATTGTATTACTATGTTTTATGCTCAAACATCACTTTTTAGAAACATTTTGCAAAGTGTGCACCTTTTCCTGTTAAATTACAGTACGAAATCATTTCCCTCTGTCTGCACACAGGATATATTATTCAGTTATTCTACCATACATACACTAAAAAAAATGTATTTACTTTAAAAGAAATCTCCTAGATAGTCACTGAAAAATCCAAAAGTTCAAGTAATGTTATAGTGAGGTGTGCTAAAAAGATCTGTTTTTGTTTAAAAATAAACAAAAAAACCTTAGAAATTCACTGAAAAAATCAAAAGTAACATTATAGTTAGGTGTGATGAAAGCATGTGTTTTTTTAAACACCTTAAAAATTCACAGAAAAAAGCAAAGGTTAAAGTAACGTTATAGTTAGGTGAATTTCTCACTGACAACATTACATTTTTGAACTAAAAAAACATAGAAATTCAGCAGTTATAGTTAGCAGCACTAACTATAACTGTAATGTAGTTCCTATAGTACCCCCGCAGGACCTGCGCTTTTGGATAACAAACATACACTGTGGGCCTGGTGGCAGACTGATTCTGAGCACCCCCACCGCGTATGTTAGCCTGTTTGCATTAGCTAGCTCACAGTGCCACTAGAATCTCCTTTTTATCAGAGAGATTAGTTTTTGGCAACCTTAGAGCACAACAACCCTGATTCCTCAGACTCGTGGAAACAATGTACTACTTTTCGCTCAGTCACTCGTGCCTGCTCATTTGGTCTCAGAGAGTTACACAGAAGAAACAGTCGAGCGTGTTTACAATAAGAATTTATTGCACAGTTGTTCTTCTAGTATAAAATATATGTGCCGCGACAACTGTTAAACAGTAGCAGAGATATATGATCAGCAGTACAGTGAATAGAAAATGATAGTACAGTTCTACCATTTTGCAATAGTCATGAACATATACAGGAATATAAAATGCATTTATAAAATAAAGCGCATACTCCTACGATGCCTGTCTAGATGTACCTAAGTCTACCTAGCATGTGAGTAGGTGCGAAAGAAGCCAAGAATCCCTCTAGGATTTAGTCAAACCCCATTACCTGAATAATGAGAGTGTGGGACCTCGTCCTGGTCTCGAGTTGGACACCCCGCAAGGGATGATTAGACCACTGTCAGCTGGAGCGACTGCATGCAGGAGCCTCAGCGTCTCTGGTCAGTGTGTCGGCCTGGAAGACTCGGTTCCCTCTAACTACTGATAGCAAGAGGTGCTGTATTTATACAGAAAGGTATAGAGTCCCTTTGTCCCTTGTGTTAGCCATTGTTGGGTTTGAAGATGACGTATGGGATGAACCGGTCACGTAGATGTTTATGCAGGTGGATCCTAGCCCCTGCCTGGTTTCCTAGGACTCCTATGAATATTTAATCATACTGGATGACCACATCGAAGATGGTATAGGAGGCCATTGTTCAGGAAAAACCCTCCTTCTGTACCCAAACCACAGTCTAGATAAGGTTCAGCCCTCAGCGCCCGTTATTGTGGAGAATAGGGAACTAATGTAGGTGAAAGATTATGCCTATATTAGGGCATCTCAATCCATGCCTATATTAGGGCATCTATATTAAACATAACACCCACTCCTCTTAATAGTCAACAATAATTAACAATGACAGCAAACTACTAAGTCATACTAGGTGGTAGCGCATATAATTGTCAGTGAGCCACATAAAAACATTTTTAAAACTTTAAAAGCATATTAAAAACATTTCTAAAAGGGAAAAAATGTGTTATGTTATGTTATGTTAACTGATTTTATAATGCGCATAGCTACCCAAAAGGGTTTCCCAGCGCATCCTAGAGGAACCACAACAAATAGAAAAGAAGTAAATACTATTGGTTAAACAGCCAAGCTTTGACTAATTTACGAAATTTTAAGTGAAGTGTTTCTTTGCGGATCGCTATGGGAAGAGAGTTCCACAAGAGAGGACCAAGATAGGAATAAGAACGGCCACCCATTCTTGTGAGTTTGATCCTGGGAACCATAAATATTTCCTGTGTCGTAGAGCGTAACAGTCGAGAAGGCTGATATTGGCGGACAAGTTTTTGCAGGTATTGAGGGGCAGTTCCAATCTTAATCTTAAACATATAGTCCAGGGCTTTAAACTTAGTCCGACTTTCCACTCTAAGCCAATGTAAATCTCTCAAAGCATTGGAGATAGAAGTCATTCTTGGGATTTTATAAAGCAGCCTAGCGGCAGAGTTCTGCACCACCTGGAGCTTACGTAACACATCCTTGTTTGCTCCCAAAAGAAGAATATTCCCATAGTCCAGTCTGGATGTAACAAGTGCCTGGACTACCGTCCTTTGGGTAGCATTGGGGAGCATCCAGATGATTTTCTTCAACCATTTTAAAATGGTGAAGCAGGTGGCTGCAGTTTTTACCGCATGTTGTTTCATGGATAATTTATTATCCATAATGAATCCCAGATTGCGGGCTTGAGAGGTGGGCGAGGGTAAGGGTCCCATTTCACTGGGCCAATGTTGGGGGCCCCAAAGGTCCCCATTTTTCCCAAAAATGAGGACCTCCGTTTTTTCACCATTAAGCTTGAGTAGATTGGTTTGCATCCAAGATGCAATGTTACTCAAGCCCATTTGAAGAGTTGAAGGACCTTGCAGATTTCCCGCAGATAGGGAGAAAATTATTTGGGTGTCATCAGCATAAGAAAAAGAGACAACCCAGCCTCCTCTGCAATCACAGCCAAAGGTTGTAGATAGATATTGAACAGAAGGGGACTTAAAATTGATCCCTGAGGTACCCCATAAGGAGAAAAAGAGTTTTAGAGGTAGCTCTGACGTAAAAACTTGAAAGGTCCGTTTAGATAAAAACGAAGTCAACCAGCCAAGTGCTGTCCCGGTAATGCCAAGTGACTGCAAGGATTTAATTAGCACGGTATGAGAAACCGCGTCAAATGCGGCACTCAAATCCAACAATATGAGGGCCACTGTGTTACCAGTATCTAAATGTTGACGCAACATTTCGGTAACACCAGGGAGAGTCGTCTCGGTGGAAAAACCCGCTCTGAAACCAGACTGAGAGGGGTGTAAAAAGTTCGAAGATTCAATAAATTTGGATAGTTGTAAGTTTACATGTTTTTCCAAAATTTTGGAAAAAATAGGAAGTAGGGAAATGGGCCTGAAATTAGATGACTGATCAGGATCAGCATTAGCCTTTTTCAGCAGTGGAAGGACCATAGCATGTTTCCAATCGGACGGAACCAAAGCCTCTTGAAGTGAGGCATTGAGTAGTTCCATAATAATTTCCAATGAAGGCTGCTCAAGTTGTAAAAGTACAGGAGCAGGAAGAAGATCACAGGGAGATCCTGATTTGATACTGCCTAAATTTTTTAAAAAGAATTAATATCAAGAGGCGCCCACTTTTCCAATTTCATAGGAGGTTCCACTATAAGAGTGGGTTCAAGAGGGGAAGCTGACTGAATAGGCACCAAGGGCTTAATTTTATCCAGTGTCAGATATATTTGCTCCACTTTACTTACAAAAAAGTCAGTTTTTGAATTTGTACTAAAGCTAAACCTCTAGCTGAGTTGAAATGAAAAAGGAAACTCCGAATTCTTTCCCAGCACATGATGAGCCAATTAAAGATATAGGGGTCGATTCCGATTCGGGCCGGAAAAAGCAGCGACCGACTCGGAGCCGGAATTTATTCCGACCGACACGTACCTGTGGCGCCCGACACGCCAAGTACGATGCAAGGCGTGCAAAATCCGACCGACACGTACTGAACCCAAGCCGAATGACCGAGCCGCACGGAAAAACAACAATCCGGCCGGAAAAACACGCGAATCGAACCGACCGACACGCACCCGAAACAAATCCAACCGAAACGTACACGCGAACTCCAAACCGCAAAGTACGATGCAAGGCACGAAAACCACGACCGAGTCGAACGGAGGACAAGCCGTACGACCGACACGCATACAAAACCGAGCCGAAGTAACACAAAACACCGCGAGCGACGCGTACGCAGCATAGAAAACTGCACAAACACAGCGTGAACGAAACGGAGAAGACCGTACGAGACAAATGCAGGGTCCGACTCGGTCACAAGAACGTTTCCAACATGCACAAAAAGTATTAAGGAAAAATACACAAAAAAAGGCCAAACAAGCCATTACAAAGCCAATAAATACTGGGGGGGGGGTGGGGACAGAGAACAAAGACACACCCACAACTCCACCCATATAAAGGACACAAATCCCAACCATGATCCTTTGCAAATGCCATTCTACTGCCAGCACTCAACAGACAGCAACCACACACCCACAGCTCATCCCTCACACAAGCCACACACCATCAGCACACCAACAAATAGCTACCTCACATACACCCAGCAAAACACACACTCACACACCCTCACCTGCACACCAACACACACATCACTCACCATCACCACCCATCACCATGCCCCCCAAGAAGAATCACAAGTTCCTAGATTGTGAATTGGAAGTCCTGGTAGACGAGATCCTCAGGGTAGAGCCACAGCTGTTTGGCACACTGGTCCAACAGACACCCATCTCCCAGAAAACCAAGATGTGGGAGAGGATCATCAACAGGGTGAACGCACAATCACCATGTCTGCGCACAAAGACTGACATCCAGAACAGGTGGTATGACGTGCGCAGGAGGGTCCGGGAGCTGCTCAAGAAGGACTACCTCCTGAGCCAATACACCGGCAGTGGCCCTCCTGCCAAGCCAGTATACCTCAGGCCCTGGGAGGAGAAGGTGCGGGCCATCCTTCCGCCAGTGAGCGTCTATGGACTAGAGAACATCCCAGAGCCTGGTGAGTACACAACAAATGTACACAATATTCTGCCACAATACACACACACATCACTGTCAAGGGAGAGTCAAACCATGCACTCATAGCAATTACACAGCAACCAGAACAGAATCATCCCAAAATGTGTATGTCAGTCAGATAAACACAACACATGCCATCTCAAAGTCACATTTAACCGTGTCATCACATGTACAAACACAACTACAACTACAGCTAGGCAGTGGCACAAATACGAACTAACAAACACATCCAGACATGTAGCCACCACTACAACACCAACACACAGTGAAGACCACTGAAAGGAAGGAATTCTGTGTATGCTGGGCAAGTCAGTGTAGCCAATAGCATCATGGGAGTCGTAGTCACACATATTGCTCACCCCCACAACTGTCCCATCAACACCACCATGAACCATGCGCACATCACAGGGAGTGGAAAAGGACTCACAAGATGGCTGACACTGGCTACTGCTGTGGGGAGCACAAGGCCCTGCTGGCAACTGTGCAACAACCAACAGCAGGACACCACTGACTGACATCCTGAGAGGCAACTTCCACTCCCTGCAATGGAAGCACGTTCCATGGTGGGATATCTGGCTGGCTGGGTGGGAAGGAGGACTCGCAGCACTGACCATAGTCACAAGCACCTCCCCTCACACACCCCCTCAACACAAACTCCACAGAACCCACCTGGGAGAATGCAATGCCTCACATCCTAACTCAAGATCCCACAAAGAACCTCCACCCTGGGTAATGTTGTGTGAAGCACAGGGACACTCTTGGGACTTTTAGCCAAACAACTGCCAGGACAACACTCCCAGCCATCCTGTCAGCACAGGCAGCCCACCCCACAGGGAAGCAGAGTCAAAAGGAAGGAAGCATGGGCATGCTGGGAAGGGGGGTGGAGGCAATAGCATGATGGGAGTAGTAGGCACAGATATCGCTCAGCCTCACAACTGGCCCATCAACACCACCCTGAACCATGCTCACATCACAGGGAGTGGATAAGGACTCACAAGATGGCTGACACTGGCTACTGCTGTGGGGAGCACAAGGCCCTGCTGGCAACTGTGCACCAACAAACAGCACAACACCACTGACTGACATCCTGAAAGCCAACTTGCACTCTCTGCAATGCAAGCACGTTCCATGGTGGGATATCTGGCTGGCTGGGTGGGAAGGAGGACTTGCAGCACTGACCATAGTCACAAGCACCTCCCCTCACACACCCCCTCAACACATACTCCACAGAACCCACCTGGGAGAATGCAATGCCTCACATCCTAACTGAAGATCCCACAAAGAACCACCACCCTGGGTTATGTTGTGTGAAGCACAGGGACACTCTTTGGACTTTTAGCCAAACAACTGCCAGGACAACACTCCCAGCCATCCTGTCAGCACAGGCAGCCCACCCCACAGGGAAGCAGAGTCAAAAGGAAGGAAGCATGGGCATGCTGGGAAGGGGGTGGAGGCAACAGCATGATGGGAGTAGTAGGCACAGATATCGCTCAGCCTCACAACTGGCCCATCAACACCACCCTGAACCATGCTCACATCACAGGGAGTGGATAAGGACTCACAAGATGGCTGACACTGGCTACTGCTGTGGGGAGCACAAGGCCCTGCTGGCAACTGTGCACCAACAAACAGCACAACACCACTGCCTGACATCCTGAGGGACAACTTGCACTCCCTGCAATGCAAGCACGTTCCATGGTGGGATATCTGGCTGGCTGGGTGGGAAGGAGGACTCGCAGCACTGACCATAGTCACAAGCACCTCCCCTCACACACCCCCTCAACACAAACTCCACAGAACCCACCTGGGAGAAGGCAATGCCTCACATCCTAACTCAAGATCCCACAAAGAAACTCCACCCTGGGTAATGTAGTGTGAAGCACAGGGACACTCTTGGGACTTTTAGCCAAACAACTGCCAGGACAACACTCCCAGCCATCCTGTCAGCACAGGCAGCCCACCCCACAGGGAAGCAGAGTCAAAAGGAAGGAAGCATGGGCATGCTGGGAAGGGGGTGGAGGCAATAGCATGATGGGAGTAGTAGGCACAGATCTACACTCAGCCCCACCACATGGCCCATCAACACTCACACTGCACGCATGCTCACATCCCACAGGGAGTGGATAAGGACTCATCAAAGATGGCTGACACTGGCTACTGCTGTCGTGGGAGCACAAGGGCATGCTGGGAACTGCACACCAACCAACAGCAGGACACCACTGTCAGCCATCTTGCCATTGCTCTCACACCCACACACACTGAACTCCCCACAAAAGCAAGTAAGTATGGGAATGCTGGGAAGTGGGTTGGAGGCAATAGCATGATGGGAGTCATAGTCACAGACATAGCTCACCCCCACAACTGTCCCATCAACACCACCCTGAACCATGCTCACATCACAGGGAGTGGATAAGGACTCACAAGATGGCTGACACTGGCAACTGCTGTGGGGAGCACAAGGGCATGCTGGGAACTGCACACCAACCAACAGCAGGACACCACTGTCAGCCATCTTGCCATTGCTCTCACACCCACACACACTGAACTCCCCACAAAAGCAAGTACGTATGGGAATACTGGGAAGTGGGGTGGAGGCAATAGCATGATGGGAGTCATAGTCACAGACATAGCTCACCCCCACAACTGTCCCATCAACACCACCCTGAACCATGCTCACATCACAGGGAGTGGATAAGGACTCACAAGATGGCTGACACTGGCTACTGCTGTGGGGAGCACAAGGGCATGCTGGGAACTGCACACCAACCAACAGCAGGACACCACTGTCAGCCATCTTGCCATTGCTCTCACACCCACACACACTGAACTCCCCACAAAAGCAAGTAAGTATGGGAATGCTGGGAAGTGGGGTGGAGGCAATAGCATGATGGGAGTCATAGTCACAGACATAGCTCACCCCCACAACTGTCCCATCAACACCACCCTGAACTATGCTCACATCACAGGGAGTGGATAAGGACTGACAAGATGGCTGACACTGGCTACTGCTGTGGGGAGCACAAGGCCCTGCTGGCAACTGTGCAACCACCAACAGCAGGACACCACTGACTGACATCCTGAAAGACAACTTCCTCTCCCTGCAATGCAAGCACAGTCCATGGTGGGATAACTGACTGGCTGGGTGGGAAGGAGGGCCGGCTGTCAACCAAATACAACCAATGCAGACCATGTTCACACCCCAACAAATTCA
This sequence comes from Calotriton arnoldi, assembly GCA_963921515.1. NCBI lineage: Eukaryota > Metazoa > Chordata > Amphibia > Caudata > Salamandridae > Calotriton > Calotriton arnoldi. The sequence goes on along the minus strand of CAWUFW010020307.1, from coordinate 35,340 downwards.
TAGAAATGCCCAAATAATGCAGGACAATGTGCTACACCAATATCAACCCCTGACTGTGACGACTTAGGACAATGCAATGTACAGGCCCGCACCCAGAGGCACAGTCACAACTGTCAGGTGTGTCAACCATTGATGCCTGCAGAAACATAACATACATTGTGTGTGTCTCCCAAAAACAGGTGATGATGGGGACACAGCAGCAGACGCTGAGGAGTCCCAGTCCCAGGCTCAAGAGGATGCGGAGCTCACTGGTGTCGTACAGCCTCTGCCCTCCTCGGACGAAGAAGACCAACCTGGCACATCCGGTGCAAGTCAACATGCAGCACCAGCAGGACCACCAGCTGCAGCACCAGCAGGACCACCAGCTGCACCCCCTGCACCCACCCCTCCAACGACTGTCACCACAAATACCATCCCTGCCGACATGGACAGAACAAGGAGCAACACCAGCACAGGGACCCTGGACCAACGTGGGGCCATGGACACCACCACCACCACCAACCCCCAAGGGGGACCAGGGTCATCTGTGCGTGCCACTGCACGCACTGCACATGTCGGCAGGGGTGGTGGGAGGGGTGGGAGACAGAGGTCGCTGCTTGCAGAGGTTGCTGGTGTGCATGATGACCCACAACTGGTACGCATAGCCGATGCGTACCAGTCCAGCACCGGAGATCTCAGCCAGGTAGTGGGGCTCCTCAGAGACATGAAACAGCAGCAGGCTGCCCATCATGCCCGCTTGGACTCACACATGTCCCGCGTGGAGTCCAAGTGGGACGCACTGCAAGAGATGACGGCGGTGCACAGGGACATATTACAATGCCTCCGCCAGATGAACAGCAACCAGTCCACACCTCCCTGTGTGCCAACAACATCTGGTGCTGAACAAACTGCAACTGCCACAGGGAGGGAGGATGACTCTGGCGGAGAGTCCCCTGCACCGCAGCAGCCTGTACTTGAGGGGCCCCCCAAAGAAGAGGGGTCGTCCGAGGAGGGGCAAGTGAGAGGCCGATGGCCAAGTGCAACTCCCAGGAAGCCTGAACCTGTTCTGGATGTTCACCTTTGTGCACAAACTGTTCACCCTGTTGACGGCAACACAACTCCCACACATTACATGGGGAGTACAAGTTGGACCAATGTCTCAGACAACTGTGGCCCCGATACTGGGGATTTTGTCTACCAGGACTTTCAATTCACCTAGGAACTTCTGATTGCAAGATATATGTACAGCACTAACCATCCTATGCACTATTCACACAAATGTATCACAATAAACACACTAATACACCATACTTGCCTCTGTTGTGATTCCAACGTGGGTGCTGTCATGGGGATGATGAACTGCAAAATTACACTGTGTATGCGAATTGCAACAGCAAGTACAACACAGGCATGTGAGTAAAGGCAACGTGACACATATGAGGGAGACACACCACTAGGGCTACACAACACATACACACCTAGGCCATCTGACTCATTGCCTACACTGATGTTGCCAGGGAAGACGGTGCAATGCACAGACACCACACCTATTCCCAGTTGTAGTCAAGTAGCCCACAGGTGCAGTAAGCAAATGGCAGTCAAATGTGTGACCACAGACAACGCACATCACAAAGTGAAGCACAGGTTTATTACACAGTTGCAACATGTCGTAACCACTACAGATGCAAGGTAATCCCACCTGGCAGCGGGCACACAGTCAACAACTGTAGAAGGAAGGAAGTCCATGGGTGTGGCGCACATCACCTGTAGGGACACAACAGCTACCACCCTGGAAGTACAATCACGTCGTCGGTGGACACAGTTGACCAAACGAATCTGAAAGTACCCTGTGAAGGACAGAAATGACACACAGTCAAAAGCAATGGAGAACAGGACAGAACAGCAAAACTCATGCACAATACATGTTACAAGATACCCACCCAGAACCAAGTTAGCATGTCAACACTGTTGGGGAGTACAGACCACCTGTAAGCACACATCGCTACACACATCCAGTCAAGTAGCCCATGGACACACTCCAACAGCACCAGAGCACCACCTACACATATCATGCCAACTCACATCATTGACATGACACCTCAGGATACTCACATTCAGCTAAAGAAGTTGGTGATGAGCTGTGTGCGGACATCACCCTCATCATCATCATCATCACTGGCATCGTGGTCCAGGCCAGGATCCTCCACAGGTGGCGGATGTTGGTCATTGTCATCCTGGATGAGAGGCAACTCCTTCCGCACTGCCAGGTTGTGGAGCATGCAGCAGACGATGATAATCTTGCACACTTTCGCTGGGGCATATGGGAGGGACCCTCCTGTCTTGTCCAGGCAGCGGAAGCGGCTCTTCAGGAGACCAAATGTCCGCTCAATCACTCTCCTGGTCCGACCATGTGCCTCATTGTAGCGCATCTGGGCTGGTGTCACAGGGTTCCTGAGGGGTGTCAGCAACCACGGCATGTTGGGGTATCCCGAGTCACCTACGGACAGACAAGTGCACATTAGCTGACTTGGAAAAGTGGGCGGAATACTACAGATCAGATCACACACAATGGCACAAAGTCAGTACACACCGACAAGCCAGGCACGCTGGTTCTGCATCTGTGCCATCATCCTGGGGATGCGACTACTCCTCATCACAAAGGCATCGTGTGCTGAACCAGGGAAACGGGCACACACGTGTGTGATGGTCATATCTGCAAGACACACCACCAGTGCATTGACCGAGTGGTAGTGCTTGCGGTTACGGTAGGCCTGCTCCTGGGCCTGTGGTGGTACCAAAGCCACATGTGTCCCATCAATGGAGCCAATGACATGCGGCATCCTCCCCAGGGCATAGAAGTCACTCTTCACGTCAGTGAGTCGTTGCAGTCTAGGGAAATAGATGTACCGGTTCAGGAATAGCAACATTGCCTCCAAAACATCGCGGAGCACACGGCTCAACATGGTCTGTGACATCCCACCAGCAGTCGCCACAGTATGTTGGAAGGTACCGGTGGCAAAGAAGTGTAGGGCTGCCATCACCTTCACCTTGGGGGTCAGCGCTGTAGGATACGGCCGGCCAGGCTGCAAATGTGGGGCCAACTGCACTGCCAAATCCTCAATCAGCTGCCTGGTGAAGCGGTACCGTCGGATGCTGTCCCGTTCCACCATCGTTGCCAGGTCTGGGAATGGTCGATGGACAGCAGGAGCCCTGCAGTGCAGAGGAGAAGAAAGCAAGATTGTCAGTCACCCCACATATGCGGCATTGAACACACTCAATATCACAACATACATCATTATGAGGCACAACTACATGAAGTGTGCAGTTCCGTAAGGACATGTATGGTACATACATGGCCAACATCTGTCATCACGGTTCAACAAGTGGCATCAATAAGTCCCAGGTTGGCCCATTGGATATCATGAGGCCGTGTCACAGTTCCCATCTCCTGCTGCCGTGTCACAATCACCCCCACAGTGACATGTGAGGACAGATGTGCCCCAGGCATCACAGCTCAACGACAGGTACATTCCCAGGGACCCTGTATTGCCACATGGACACTGGCATTACATGGAGTATCATGTATACACCACAGCAAAACAACCATGACCCCCACAGGTAGTGGTCCCACTTGCCACTGCAGGACAGACATGGACGTCTGTGACACACACACGCACAACATCAAAGTCCATGCACACACAACGTGGATGTGGAGACTGTCTCCCATTGTGCACATGAAATCAGAGACATTGTAAACACTACATGCACACAGACTGTGGAGGACCATCACTATTGTGCCACTGGGACACCCTGGCTCAAACATACCGTCCCACATGGGACTCACGGGGTATGTGACATGACATACACATACACCACCGTGAAATGTGACCATGGCACATGCACAGATATGAACAGTTGCACATCACAGTGGTCATGTACACGTAACACCCAGGATCCTGTCCCCATGAACACGTGCACAGCCTGGGGGTGGCTGCCCCCAGGTGACACCCACAGGACAACATGTACACCAACATACACACAATAGGAAATGCAGCCTTACATGCCTTATGATACAGTTTGGACAGGCTGTCAGTGTTGTAGGTGTGCCCCTCACTCCCTGGGAGCTATCTGTGGCTGGCATATGTTCATCTGAGACAGGCATGGTGACATATGCCAGTCACTTGTACAGGGATGCGTTGAACAGCAATGGACCAATCGGTGCCCCCGGCCGGCCCATTGCATTCAATGTGTGCAGGTACGCGTTGTACCCCTGTACGCGTTGTACCGCAATGGACCGATCGGTGCCCCCGGCCGGCCCATTGCATTCAATGTGTGCGGGTACGCGTTGTACCCCTGTACGCGTTGATCAGCAATGGACCGATCGGTGCCCCGGCCGGCCCATTGCATTCAATGTGTGCAGGTACGCGTTGTACCCCTGTACGCGTTGTACCGCAATGGACCGATCGGTGCCCCCGGCCGGCCCATTGCATTCAATGTGTGCGGGTACGCGTTGTACCCCTGTACGCGTTGATCAGCAATGGACCGATCGGTGCCCCGGCCGGCCCATTGCATTCAATGTGTGCAGGTACGCGTTGTACCCTTGTACGCGTTGTACCGCAATGGACCGATCGGTGCCCCCGGCCGGCCCATTGCATTCAATGTGTGCGGGTACGCGTTGTACCGCTGTACGCGTTGATCATCAATGGACCGATCGGTGCCCCCGGCCGGCCCATTGCATTCAATGTGTGTGGGTACGCGTTGTACCCCTGTACGCGTTGAACAGCAATGGACCGATCGGTGCCCCCGGCCGGCCCATTGCATTCAATGTGTGCGGGTACGCGTTGTACCCCTGTACGCGTTGAACAGCAATGGACCGATCGGTGCGCACCCATTGACAATGGCCTAGCCTGGCAACGGATGCGTTTTCGAAATTCGAACGAGTCGGTTGCTGGAAATTCAGTTGGTCACCCACAACAATGTTGCAAAATCATGTATGTCATGAAGTTGAAGATTTGAAGGATGCTGTGGGCGTGTATTGGTGCTGCTATTCCATGGATTGGCCAGATTCAGAAGATGCAAACGACTTGGACCTATCACTTTGGACACATGGGACAGTATCTGCCTCTCCAGCACATATATATTGCTGGCTGTTCCCCTGAGAGCTCACTTGCCTGCACTACATGCTCCAGGACGACATCTGCCACTGCACTGCTGCTGTCTCTGCCCCCTCTGGACCCTGCAATGGCACGTACTGTGGAGAGAGCCCCAGCCTTCAGCCTTGAGGAGAACCAGGCCCTGCTGGACAGCCTACTTCCACAGTACAGCAAGCTGTATGGGACACCAGGGGAGCAGGTGAGTGTTCTGTGCACTGCCTTTCTGAATGTGCATTTTGTCTGACTAGCAAGGCTGAAAGTCTGCACGCCACTGGCTAGCAGGCTCACTGAGTAGTTGTCACCCCCATAGTGTGTAGTGACATGCACTGGACAGGTATGGTGCAGTGACAGTGCATTTGAACAAGGTTTTACTTCCCATGCAATGATACCATGTAGTGACTTCTGGCAAACTGTCCATGGGCAGCGTTGCACTGCCTGTGTACATCATGTGCCCCTGTGATTGAGACATGTATATACAACTGTGTCATGCACGGATATGTTGCATGTGTAGTAATGGCCTTTTCACTTTGTCATCCTGACAGGTTAATGCCCATCGGAAGCAGGAGATCTGGAAGGACATCGTCCGGGCTGTCCGGTCCGTGGGGGTCTACAAGCGCCGGATCCGCAACTGCCAGAAGAGGTGGCAGGACCTTCGGGGCTGGACCCGGAGGATTGCACGGGTCCAGCTGAAGCTGTCGCCTCCTCGCAGGAGGGGCGGAACACGGACCCTGACCCCCACATGCTCCAGATCCTGGCGGTGGTGTTTCCAGACCTGGATGGGCAGCTGAAGGCCAGACAGCAGCAAGGAGGGGTGAGTCAAAGACTGCACTGTGAACTCTGTATTACATGCTATGTGCCCTCCTCTGGCCTGGTTAAACTGCCACAGTACAGCAGTCATGTTGTCCAGGAGCCATGTCCCTCTATTATGCACTGCCCACTCCTCATCTGATGACCCAGGTGTGGCCCTTACATTCAGGGAATTGTGTCACTTGGGACTGTGTCCTTGCAGTTTGCTTCACTAAAGGTGGGGGACAGCATCTGTTTCCCTAACTCTGTTGTGGGCATCATGGGTGGGTCCATTGTTCACACAACGCCTGTGTTCGGACATGTAATCTGCGTGTTGCTTTGATATGCGGTCCACTTGCTGAGCTGAGCCACCACATGTGCCTGGGGTATGTGGCACACACCCATGCAGCGGGTGGGAACAATGTTTGGGCCCCAGGAGTGTGCAGATTACGTGTGTCACACATACATAGCCAGCTATCCACTGTCCAGGGCTCATCCCTCATTCATGTGGGGCAGGACAGTCATGCCTACTCCAGGCCATGCAATGCACTCTGTACTCCCACTCCCGTGTATCAGCTGACACATTGTGCGCAGTGATTTGACCCCTCAGGTGTCTGCCTCTGTGTCAGTGTGCTGTGGATTTGTTGCCAGGACTGCTGGGGTGTTTCTCGGTAGGGGCTCAGCATGCCACTGGAGATGTGACCATAGGAGACGATACTTGTGTGTCACATAGGTGTTTGATCAGCTGCCCGTGCAGACTGGGGTATGCGAATGTGAAGTTCAGGCAGCTGTTTCCCATTCACAGCAGATTGTGAGGGGCTCAGGTTCAGAGGGTAGTGTCACAGGTCTCCCATATGTCCAATCGGTATGACCTGGACAGATGAGGGTTAAGATGATGTGTTGTGTGGGGGATGTACATGTGCACTTGTGCAGCTCCAGGACTTGCATTCCCCATGACCTACTATTGTGACACAGTGCAGAGTGTTGTTGTCTGGCTGCCAAGTCATACATCACTGAGACAGTGATGTATGACTTAGCAGTCATGCCTCCGCCATGGCATGTGTCTACTTATTGGTGATCCTGCAGGGGAGTGACATGTGCTACATGCACACCATTGTGGCGATGGCTATCAGGACATGGGTGCATCATGGTGTCTGTCGCTGGTATGCATCACATGCATTTCCTATTTGACTCTGGGCATCCCTTTCATCCGGAAACCTGTACTGACTCAGTGGCAAGAGTTGTGATGTGTGCATGTCCACATGCTACACTGTGTCCTCTGCACTGTCCAACTACTGTGTAGGTGGTGCATGTGTCCACACTGGGGTGTTGCTATCCAACAGACACCAGACAGATGGGTGCAAGGCCATGTGGGATGTGAGTGCCATGGTTGGCATCAGACTGACAATTGGCTTCTCCTGTTCAGTTAGGGCACTTTTAGCAATGTTCAACTAATGATGCCAGGGCTTGCTCTGTAATGTGCTGTGCTCACAGTGGTGTGTGCGTTTGGTGCAGGTGACTGATGTCTGTCTGTTTCCCCATTGTTTGCAGATACATCCACGGCCACGGAAGGGGACAGCTCCACGGACCAGGAGGAGCCGGAGAGCCAGACTGGGTCAGCAGCCGAGGAGTGGTCGGAGGGACCCAGTGGCACGGAGGGCGAGGGGAGCCACACCGAGGAGTCCTCAGCACCATCCACCTCAGCTGAGGACCAGAGCAACTCGGAGGATGACTCCCTTATGGAGGCGGGTGTCAGCAGCCACCACACCCCAGCTAGTGTTGCTGTCCCCGCCACCACCAGCACCACCACCGCCCTCCCATCGGCTCCCATTCCCCAGGTCCGTGGAGGCTCCCATGTTCGGGAGCGTGTCTCCTTTGGGCCAGGCACTGCACCCCTGCCCCTGTGTCCCCTGCTGCCCTGAGTGAGGAGTCTGTGTACCTCCTTCGCCAGCTCCATGTAGGGCAGGCAGCCATGCTGAGTGTCCTCCATGCGCACACCGCTCTGTTGACTCAGCTGGTGTCGTTCATGGAGGGCATCTCATCGGGCATGTCTGACCTACAGAGGGGCAATAGGTCCATGGACTCCTCCCTGACGGCAGCAGTGTCCCTCCTCAGACAGTCCCTCACCCCTCCTGCCTCTGCTCCATCCACACTCCCCAGCACCTTACCCGTCCCAAGCACACACACACCGGCACAGGCACACACCAGCACACACACGTCCAGCACACAGACACACACGCCACAAACAAAATGCACACGCACGCACAGTCAGGGGACTGAAACCAGACTCACAGGGGATGGGGCCCTGGAACACACACACGCATCCACGAGCACTGCGCAGTCCTCAGTTGCCTCTCCCTCCAAAGCACCCTCCCTTGCCTCACCTGCAACCCCAAAGACCCAGCGGCTCTTCCTCAGTGACCTCGGCCTCTTCCCCTCCGATCCAGCTGATACAGCATTCAGGGGGAAGAGGAAGCCCACCCACACGGAGCAGAGTGCCCCTCACCCCCGGCCACCCCCCCAGGCGCAGACAGACTGAGGCCCCCACCCACAAGTCCCCCCGGAGTCATAAGAGCAAGACCCCGCCGCCGCCCTGCAGCTCAGGCAACAGGTCTCCTTCCTCCATCCCTCAGGCCCCCACTCCACAGGTGCCCCCACCACACCCTGCCCCAGGTTCCCCCACCCACAGATATACCATCCCCAAGAGGATCCGGCCTTCTCCCCCTGCCACTTGCTCTCCCGGCACCACAACCCCCGCTGCGCTTGTCTGTGCCACTGATGTGGTGAGGGTGTCCTCCCCCTCTGTCCAGCCCACCTTGCCTGTTCCCCATTCTCCTCCCCTGGTGGTAGGCACTGCAGTGGAGTCCACTACCACCCTGTCTGACTTGGGCACTGCAGTGGCGGACCTGTCCACTCCATCTGCAGGGTCCACTGCAGTCGTGCCGGCACCCACAACATCTGAGTCATGCCCCCCAGTTGTGCTGGCACACACCATGTCAGACACCTCCACTGCAGTTGTCAGTGGCTCTCCAGCACCCTCCACCCCTTCCCTGCTTCCTCCTGGTGAGCCCTGATCCTGTCCCTGCGGTGCCTGGCCTGCCCCCCCGGTTGCCCCTCCTAGTGGATTGTCCCTGGTTTTGTGCAGTGCAGGCATGCGTAGGGTGACATCTGCCACTGTCACCCTGTTTGGACTTTGACAATGGACTGGCCATTGGCCTTTGTGTTTTTTCTGGACTTTCAGTTTTCAATACACACATATGCTGAATAAAGCAACTTTCTGTTCTCTAGTGCTTATGCTTCTGATGTACATGCTGTTGGTGATGCTAACCATGCCCTTGCTGCAGTGATGGTGATATTTGGTCTCATGATAATGAAGTGTTACTGTGCAGGAACCCATGTGGTCCAGGGGGAATGTGTCCTATCCTGTGGTGTATCCATGTCATCCATAGCAGCATCTGAGGGTGTCATGTGTTCAGTATTTGGCAATGGGATTTCCTACTTACATTAGCAATTTCACATCTGTGGCTTCCACCCCTGCACATCTGTTGTGACTGCCATTGTTCAATTCGTCTACTTCCCTGACCGTGTGGCCATCTCCACTGGACATGCAGGTTTGGGCATCAATGGGGAAGGACTCATCTGTGTTGTCAGTGCAACATTGCTATACAAGTGTGTTGGATCTGTGCTGATGATTTCGTTGGCACTTCCATGACCAGGCTGATGTGACAGGAGCCTTCATTTGGTGCTAATTGTTGATTGTGTGACCAAGTGCTCAGCTGACATGATGGGGCCCTACTGAGGCAACATATGGCACAGCTTTCCTCACACAGGAGTGGAGTCCCCTCATGGCAGTGTGTACTCCTGTGACATTGCCTGCGCCCAAGGTGTGTGTTGTATGAGCATGTCTGTGTGTTCACTTCCGTTTAGCTGTGCATGCTGTGATCCCTAGTGTTGTACCTGTTTGTGATGCTTGCTGAGTTGACCTATGTTCCCCCAAAGTCTTCTCCCTGGGTTCTCTGTGATGTGGGTGCATGGCACATTACTGGTCATCAGGGTGTCACCCATAGGTGTGTTTGCTGTCAGGGCTGAGTTTGTGTGCAGACGCAGATGGGTCACAGTCAGGTTTCCCCTTGGCACTTGTTGTTTGCCCCTGTCATGTGATTTCCAGTTTGTGTTATCTTTCAGTGATTGTGACACGTTGTGTGTGTGACTGCTGGCACTCCTCAGGGTCCGGGCTGCAATGTTGGTTGTTGTCTATGTGTGTTCTTTGTGGGTGACCTTGGCTTCTTCATTGGTGTGTGACTGTGGCTGGGATCCCATTGGTTTGTGTGGTATTGCCGTCATGTCCATGTACAGCGTAGTGTGCAGTGTGTCAGACATTCAGGAGTCTTGTTGAGTGGCCATGTGTGATGTGTTTCTGCACCTTGGTTCCCACCCACCACCCTGGAATAGTCATGGGTGCATGTGCAATGTCACCAGTGCATGTGTGCTTCACTGCTGCACATTGTTGGAGGTCGAGGGTGTGGTGTTGAGTGTGTGCAGATGAGAGTTGTTGCCCGGCTAGGCCCCTGCCTCCATGTTGGCCTTGGCTTACTGGCCGTGCTGATTGATTTGTGCTTGTGTAGGTGTGATGGTAGTTTGTTGCTCAGGACACATGACTGTGGTTCACAGTGTGAACGACATTTAGCTTTGTCATCACAGTGGGATTGTAATGCAGCCCAGGGTCACCACATTGTGGGGGCTCTGGGGGTAGTGCTGTGGTGTGTCTGTGTCTTGCTGTGTCAGTTGCTGTTCCTACGTGCCTGTGTGACATGTGTGATTTGTGCTCCCTCTCATCTGACAATGCCTGCTTGCCCACATAGGGGATTTGGATCCATGAGTTACCTTTGTGTGGCACTGTATGCACATCTGTATGATTGGTATTCAGGTCTCCTCATGTGTTGTGTGGTTGCCTGGGGACACTGGCACCCCTCCCCCCTCACCTGTTGTGTATGATGTGCAGTGTGGGTCTGCCTGTTTGTGTTTGTGCATCTGCACCACTGCATTGGCATATCTTGGGTGTGCCATTGGCTGTATGTAGTTTGGTGGGTTTCCCCTGCTGTCCCTGGGACTCCTAGGTCATCGGTCAGCACAATGATCATGGTTTGTGTGTCCCATTGCTGCCATGGTATGGTATCTGTTCACCTCACATCTACAGTCTCCACAGGGTATCTGCATTTGTGTGCCCATTGGTGCAAATATGTGGGTCTGCATTCTGATGGTCACTTCTGTCATTGTGTCATTGATGAATGTTGACAGTGTCAGCCCCCATGGGTGTTGTTTGTCTGCACATGGCCAAAGGTATGTCTTATTTGCACTGCAGTATTTGCCTCCCCCAATTTATGTTGCAATGGGACACATGCACTACTTTGCCACTGATGTGTTTTATGTTCTGTGACCAGGAATCATCCATGCAGTTTGGCAGTTGCAGCTTTTTCTTTGTCAACACTTACATTTTGGTCACTGTGATGATGGGGGTTTGGACCCCATTGCCACAATGTTCAAAATGTGCTTCAGCTATGGACCCCACACTTACATTTTGGTCACTGTGATGATGGGGGTTTGGACCCCATTGCCACAATGTTCAAAATGTGCTTCAGCTATGGACCCCACACTTACATTTTGGTCACTGTGATGATGGGGGTTTGGACCCCATTGCCACACTGTTCAAAATGTGCTTCAGCTATGGACCCCACCCTTACATTTTGGTCACTGTGATGATGGGGGTTTGGACCCCATTGCCACACTGTTCAAAATGTGCTTCAGCTATGGACCCCACACTTACATTTTGGTCACTGTGATGATGGGGGTTTGGACCCCATTGCCACAATGGTCATGGCCGGCTTGCATTGTGGGGGCCACACACATATATGTGTGGCACATGTGATAGGGGGTCACATTGTATGTTCAAAGTCATGTTCAGTGTTGTAGGCATTTGACACAGTCTACACACGCTTGTCATGGTGTTGTCGGGATGTCTTTTTCTTGCATTCCCTAGGTTGTGGTGTGCTGGTTGTGTCATGCATTGTCCATCCTATGAGTGGGGGTGGTGTTGGTGGTAGGCATCCAGCCCCCATGGGTAGAGGTGGTAGTAGTGACAGGCATCCAGCCCCCTGGCTAAGGGTGGTAGTAGTGGTAGGCATCAAGCCCCCTGGGTAAGGGTGGTAGTAGTGGTAGGCATCAAGCCCCCTGGGTAAGGGTGGTAGTAGTGGTAGGCATCTGGCACCCCCATGGCTAAGGGTGGTAGTAGTGGTAGGCATAAAGCCCCCCTGGCTAAGGGTGGTAGTAGTGGTAGGCATCAAGCCCCCCCTGGGTAAGGGTGGTAGTAGTGGTAGGCATCAAGCCCCCCCTGGGTAAGGGTGGTAGTAGTGGTAGGCATCTGGCACCCCCATGGCTAAGGGTGGTAGTAGTGGTAGGCATCAAGCCCCCCTGGGTAAGGGTGGTAGTGGTGGTAGGCATCTGGCACCCCCCTGGCTAAGGGTGGTAGTATTGGTAGGCATCCAGCCCCCCTGGCTAAGGGTGGTAGTAGTGGTAGGCATCTGGCACCCCCCTGGCTAAGGGTGGTAGTAGTGGTAGGCATCCAGCCCCCCTGGCTAAGGGTGGTAGTAGTGGTAGGCATCAAGCCCCCCCTGGGTAAGGGTGGTAGTAGTGGTAGGCATCTGGCACCCCCATGGCTAAGGGTGGTAGTAGTGGTAGGCATCCAGCCCCCCTGGGTAAGGGTGGTAGTGGTGGTGGGCATCTGGCACCCCCCTGGCTAAGGGTGGTAGTGGTGGTTGGCATCCAGCCCCCCCTGGGTAGGGGTGGTGGTGCGCATTCAGGCCCCTGTGTGCATATGTGGCATTGGTGATGGGCATCCCGCCCCTATGGTGCTGCTGTTGCAAGGAAATTCTGCATCCCTCTGTGTGTGTGTGATGTGTCGTGTACGTGTTGTATGTGTTTTGTGGTTGGTGTCTGACTTACCTTCTGCACCGTATGCGTCCGTGCCTGTTCCGGTAGTAAATGTAGAATATTGGTATGATCGGGACGAAGGGATTCATGGTTGGTTCGTGTCATTCGTCTTTCTCGTCGCGTCACGTCGTCCTCGTCGCTGGGGTGTTTGCCTCGTAGCCGTGGATTGTGTTGTGGCGCGAATCGGAGCTTATGTGCGCCTCTCCCGGATGCTTTGACGTGCCGTGCGTAGCGACGGGTTCGGCGCGTACGGAAAGCGCATCGTACTTGTTCGGCCGGATGGGGCTGCATTTTCTCTTCCGTGCGACTCCATTCTGCGTTTCCGGATTCGCCTCGGTCGGAGAACAGGACCTGGATTGGGTGAGTACGACTCGGCCGGATTCTGTGCTGTTGTGCGCATCATACTTACTCGTTCGGTATGCTGTACGGATCGGTCGGGAAACAGGCATTCGCATGGCTTTTTTCCCGACCGAATAGTATTGGGTGCGCCTCCGACCGAGATCGGAATCGGCCCCTATGTGTTGAGAACTCCATAGAGGTTGGGCAGCTCTCCCCACTTTCAGCTAGGGGGAGGACACGTGTTAGACCTGTCATCCTTAGGGTGGTCTTCCCCCAAACCTTTTGCCTGCTTACCTTTTCTTTTTGTTGATCATAGGAATCTGAGCAACTTACCACTGCTGACCAGTGCTAAAGTGTATGGCCTTCTCCCCTAAACATGGTAACATTGGTGTATACACAATTGGCAAATTTAGTTGGTTGTACGTCACTTGTAAAGTGGTATACCACATACCCAGGGCCTGTTAATTAAATGCTAATAGTGGGCCTGCAGCACTGATTGCGCCACCCACACAAGTAACCCTATAAACATGCGTCAGGCCTGCCATTGCGGGGCCTGCGTGTGCAGTTTACTGCCACTTCAACTTGGCATTTCCAACCCTTTTACCAAGCCTTAAACTCCCCTTTTATTACACAGACGTCACCCCTACGGTAGGCCCTAGGTAGCTCTGTAGGCAGGGGGCTGTGTAAGTAAAAGGTAGGACATGTACTTTTAAGTTTAGTATGTCCTGGTAGTGACAAACAGCTATATTTGTTTTTCACAACTATGAGGCCTACTCCTCTCCTACGTTAACAATGGGGAATCCTTAATACACTTTTAAACTGTAATTCCTAATTAGAAAGGATTATCTGCATCATGCTTTATATCTTTGGAATGGTAATGATAAATTCTCTTTACTGGTAGCGAGGTAGTTTCCATGTAGGCTCTAAGGTGCCAGTTTTTCGGAGTTGCCTGGTTCCGCTACTCTTGTCCCCATCTTTAAATAAGGGCTCTTCCATTTTTAAGTGTTTTACTCTGTTTATTATTTCTTACTCGCTTTATGTTGCCTTATGTTTAATTTTGCCAGTAGTCATTAGGCACAGTGAGCCTGTGTCTGACAATAGAGGTTGCTGGACCTCAGTTAAAATGTTGCTTTCCCCTTACCTGTTTTTCCTCGTCCGATCGCTCTGCTAGTGCGGTGTTTGCTACGCCCTCTCATGACGGGCTTCTTAAGTCAGATCACAGCAAGTCCAAGATAAGTTTGGTGCTTCTTTTGTTTCCTTGTAGGCACTTAGGTGCCCATTTTTTGGAGTTTCCTGGCTCCACTACTCTTGGCGCCATCTTTGAATAAGGGCTCGTCCCTTTTAAGGTTTTGCTGGAATCTCTTGTATTTAATATATCCTAGAAGGGGGCTCTTATCAGCTCCCATGCCAAATTACTGTGTTCATTCGCTTTTATGTGGAACTTTTTTTTTGTTAACTTCCCAAGGCTCCACATATTTACAATACCTCTACTAAAGCTGTTCACACTGTTTAAGCCCCATTCACTGTCAAGATAAGATCGCCTCCCATGGAAAAGACAGACAGCTTATAACAGTATGCTGGACTTCTTACTTTTTATTACTTAGTTGTGTAAAGCAGATGCTTTAGCCTTAGAACGCTTGTGGCATTTCCTATTTATTTATAAACAAGAGGATCCACCCAAGGGAGAATGCGATGGATGATGATTGATCATGGGTCAGGTGTGTTTCCTACATTGGTGGGAAGCACATCGTGTTTCTTAAATACCACCCACACACCAAAAGGGCCCTTGGTGTCATGCTTCATCATAGAAGTCTTCGCGTCCCTCTACGGAATGCGGCGTGCTACTACCAGCGAATACGCGGGAGCACTGGTGTTGTCACTATGTGTAGTGTGTGAGAGGGTGAGTGGTAGGGTCAGGAGTGAATGATAAGTGAATGTTAAAAAATACCTAGCACCTGTGGAGTAGAAAAATTTAATATGCCTTGGTGCTGGTATTATTAAAAAGGTGCGAGGCGGAGGTGTGTTGTATTAATGTACAAGACCTCCTGTGTGTGTCAACATGTTTCGAAGCGTGCTGCTTCTTCTTCAGGATGGGTACACAGATCCCTACCCTACTCACATGAATAGTGTGACAATGTCAACAAAAAATTATGTGTAGACAGTTGGTAAAAGCTACAAAATGCGACACAATGGTCTCAATCTGATTAGTGAAAAGGTAATTCCTTAATTTCAATCTAAAAAAGAAACACAATATATGGAAAAACATCAGGTTTTGTAAAGTTACTCCAGATATGGCATTCGTGACCTGCAAAAGTGATATATACAGTGCTTATTAATAAAGTAACATATGAAGTATTTGTGCCGGTGCAGTGTCCTGTAAAAAAAGGGGAACAGATACAAGACGCACAGACATATAACTAAAAACAGAAAACACACACTCTACATGGATTAAGTCCCAAGGCAGTCTTAGTTGTGACTGAGGAGTTCATGAAAATAAGAAGAAATGCCTAAGAAGGAAACTGGTGGCATACTTGCAGTGCTGAAGCCAGTGGCGTCATGAGCCTTTAAAACGATAGGGACCCTGTGCTAATTGCACTCTGTAGATAGAAATTGCTGCATTAGGTAGGTGTCAGAGGTCCTACTTGATGAGAGCAGGAGTGGCTTCTCCGATGCGGCTATGCCGTACTTACATATACCAGGATACTACCTCGCATAATCGTCCCCCTCGCGGCTCCGTGGATGATGTCAAGCCTCGAGGAGTTCCTATTTATACTGTGCCTAATTGCCTCGGTTTTCCCGCCTCTAGTGGTGTATACAAGCGCCATGGGAGCGCTTCCATCCACAGATCTGCGGTTCACGTTACGGAGACAGAGATGCCCCGGAAGTGGTTCTGGGTCGGATTGACCCGGAAGTGGAGGGAAGTGAAGCGTTGCAACTAGAACGCTCGCACCTTCCTACACGGAAACTGGCGTTGCTCTGATTGGGTCAATCAGAGGCGGTCGTGTGGGGTTGCCTAAATTCATTGTGGGACAGAGGTGCTAAGAATATAATAGCGCTCGCATCTGACTGCATTGAAGACGCGCTGCTCTGATTTGGGGCGCTCGTATTGAGCGTGCCTCGACTATTAGAGGGACAATGGTGCTGAGATAATAATGCAAGAGAAAGGTGTGAGAATAAAGTACAATCGTCACCCTGTTATATCAATAGTAGGGGGTAACGCCTACTAAGAGGGGCCTATGTGACGGTGGCAGGTAATGTTAAAATATCAAGGGTATAAAAAGAGGCTATTGTTCGTAATTGCTACAACCATGTTTTCAAAAAGGACAAAAAGAGCCTAATTTATTCTAAAACAGGGGAAATGGTACTAGGTGTTTATTAACCAAACTGGCTCCTATACTAAGGGTAGAGGTTCGTATTTCATAGTTATTGGTCTGAAAAAATGGATATTTAAGAAAATACTAGGTTGGCTTACAGACACTAGGTTGATGAGTGTCCATGGTTACATCTGGTACCCATTGAGGATAAATGACTCCACGGTATATTATCATTAAGGCCCGTTATGTGGGTGCCCAGACGGAACACCCAACGTTGTTCTTTTTCCAGCAAACCGCTTTCAGATTGTATTTGTTCTATGATTGTCCATCGTAGGTCATTCACTGTATGTGTTTCAGACAGATAGTGCGTCGCCGGTTTAGTTGTGCTTTTCTTACATCGGACATTACTCTTATGTTCCCCGATGCGGATTTTGGCTGGTCGTGACGTCATTCCAACATACTCTAAACCGCAGGGGCATGTGATCATGTAAATGACGTTCCGGCTATTACAGTTAGTAAATTTCCTTTGCTCCCATTCACTGCCATTCCTAAACTTAATCTGTCTGCTCTTCTTCGTGAGATGGCAAGTGCTGCAGTTGCCACACGGGTGGTGGCCTTGAATCGGTTGAAGAGTAGGGTTGTCACTGCTTGTGACCGTGCCTGAGCGTGGTCGTGGATGAACGAGCATGTCCTTCAGGCTTCTGCCTCTTTTGTGTGCGAACAGTGGTTTTTCAAGATTCAGTTTGCCGCAGTTTAGGATTCCCCAATGTTTGTTAACAATTTTTGATATTTTGTTGGAATGAGTGTTGTAGGTTGTCACACAAATGGGTCTGGCCTCTTGTTCCTTATCCACCTTTTCCTCCAATAGGGCCTCCCTGTTATTATTACAGGCCCTCTTCATTGCTCTGTCGATGATTCGGACGGGATAGTTCCGGTGGGAGAGCTTAGTCTTCAAATCGGAGGCTTGTACTTTGTAGTCCGTTAGGTTGGTACAATTTCTCCGGAGACAGAGAAACTGCCCGTAGGGGAGGTTATCGCGTAGGTGACGCGGGTGAAAACTGTCGTATAATAACAGACAGTTCTTAGCAGTTGGTTTAAAGTGTGTGGTGGTTTTCAATGTGCCCCCATCCGGGTATATGTTTAGATCCAGAAATACTAGACTTTCACGTGACGTGGTACTGGTGAATTTCAGAAAAGTGTTTTGCTGGTTGAGCCATCCCATGAACGCCTCGGTCGATGGAATGTCTCCTTCCCAGATGACCAGCACATCATCAATATACCTTTTCCAGGTCTTGATGTTGTGCTTGAAAGGGTTATCATGATGTAGGATTTTGCAGGTCTCCAAATGGTGTACGTAGAGACCAGCCAGACTGGGAGCAAAAGTGCTCCCCATGCTGGTCCCATGTTTCTGCAGGTAGAGTGTGTCCTCATATAAGAAGAAATTCTTAGTCAGGGCCAGGGAAATGCATTCCATCCCGAGTTCAGGAGCAGTCAGTGAACCACTCCTTTAGCATTTATTTCACTCACACATAGTGGCACCACTTGATAAAAACACACACTCTCTTTCTTTTTTTCATTTTTTTACATCACCTACTGTTTAAGTATTGTGCTGAAAATGGCCGATGAAACCGGCGTCACATTTGGAGAAGATGAAATCGACAGAATTTTAGCAGCAATCAATCCTTTTCGAGGGACTAAGCAACACTGACTCGGGCCCGAGCAGTGCTGATTGGGATGAACTAACCAACCTGAGAAGAACCCAAATAAAAACAGCGCTACATGGCCTTTTCATGACTGAGTACCTGAGGGCAAATGCGGCACCACAGGGCCTGATTGTCCGTAATGAACCTTTCATTTTTCAGAACGATAAGGCATTCAAAAAAGATTGATCGCTTATATCGTGGCACTGTACACGGGATTGGTTGGTTTTAATTATAAAGACAGCCACTCGAATAGCGCAAGAACTGAAAATAGACATCCAAAAACTGGAGGTACAACTAAAAACCTATCAATCGCACACCGTATTGAAAAAACGCCTGGAGGAATTGAACCAACAAATGACTGAGTTTGAGGTCACACTCAAGCAAAGCAAGTTTAACAAACTAAAGAAGGACAAAGAACGCTTCAGTCATGAGAGAGCCTACCCGTACACAAGAGATGACTACGTACCGAAGGACATCAACAGTGACCAAGAGAGCGATACCTCTGACACAAGTACCAACAGTTCGAATTCGAGCAGGAAAAACTCGTACAGAAATCAGAGAGGAGGGCAACAATACCTAAGACCTTATAATCCTAGACGGAGAGGATGGAGCAACTACCAGGGCCCTCCTGCTTACCCACAGTATCCCTACGGACCACCCCCGATGGGGGGTGCATGCCAACAATGGGCACCCGACTACGACTATAACTACTATGGGCCACCGCCTTTTTTAGGATCACGCCCGGGACCCCGACGGGGCAGGAACAGGAGAGGCAACAATGTGCATTGGACAATGGAAGAAGTAGAGGACCCACGCGTCTCAACGAGGAGCATGACGAGCTCACTCAACAACCAAGCATCCACCAGCAAGAGGGGCAATTAGTGGTAAATATAACAGAATACGAACTCACAGAGATTCAGAAAAGAGTCCTAGAAAAAGGATTAGGTTTTGTACCAACGAATCGGATGGACCAGTTTAAGATCCATGCAGAAATGCAAGAATTCATACGGAAATTGAAGCTACGGGCTTTCTTCAAGGAGAAGGACACCACCACGGCGGAACCATCCGACACTGGCTTAAGGTTAAAGTCAACCTTCACCCCACCAGATTCCCCACTACCCGTTGAACTACTGACGTTTGAGAAGGCAGTGATGGAAGACCTAGAACAGATGACTACAGACGGCCAGACCTTCTTTCAGAACACCACCAGAGTGGAGAAAGAAGCAATACAACAATTATCAAACAACAAAGAGATCACTATCAAACCAGCTGACAAAGGTGGGGCGATAGTGATTCAGACAACAACGGCCTATGACGATGAATGTAGGAGACTACTGGGAGACAGGAGAAACTACGAAATCCTACGAGAGGACCCCCCAGAACCCTTACGGATCCGGATCACGGGGATGGTGGAAGAAGCTTTAGTACACAACTGGGTGTCTAAAAAGGAGGCAGAATTTTTGATCCAGAAATCACCCAGGACTCCTTATTTCTACACCATCCCTAAGATACATAAGAACCTGGTACAACCACCAGGTCGCCCAATAGTTTCGGGCATAGGCTCTATACTAGGGCCTTTGTCTAAGTTTGCTGACGCCTTCCTTCGCCCACTAATTCAGCTGACGGACACCTATTTAAAAGACACCAAAGCAGTACTCCAATTGCTACAAAATTTGACTTTTGACCCTGAGAAACAACTACTACTGGGGCTCGACGTGGAGAGTTTGTACACGACCTTACCCCACGACGAGACACTCAACATCATTGAGGAGATTCTGTTCTCTACGACCTGGGATTACCAAACACCACGGAATCTAGTAATGGAATGCATTTCCCTGGCCCTGACTAAGAATTTCTTCTTATATGAGGACACACTCTACCTGCAGAAACATGGGACCAGCATGGGGAGCACTTTTGCTCCCAGTCTGGCTGGTCTCTACGTACACCATTTGGAGACCTGCAAAATCCTACATCATGATAACCCTTTCAGGCACAATATCAAGACCTGGAAAAGGTATATTGATGATGTGCTGGTCATCTGGGAAGGAGACATTCCATCGACCGAGGCGTTCATGGGATGGCTCAACCAGCAAAACACTTTTCTGAAATTCACCAGTACCACGTCACGTGAAAGTCTAGTATTTCTGGATCTAAACATATACCCGGATGGGGGCACATTGAAAACCACCACACACTTTAAACCAACTGCTAAGAACTGTCTGTTATTATACAACAGTTTTCACCTGCGTCACCTACGCGATAACCTCCCCTAAGGGCAGTTTCTCCGTCTCCGGAGAAATTGTAACAACCTAACGGACTACAAAGTACAAGCCTCCGATTTGAAGACTAAGCTCTCCCACCGGAACTATCCCATCCGAATCATCGACAGAGCAATGAAGAGGGCCCGTAATAATAACAGGGAGGCCCTATTGGAGGATAAGGTGGATAAGGAACAAGAGGCCAGACCCATTTGTGTGACAACCTACAGCACTCATTCCAACAAAATATCAAAAATTGTTAACAAACATTGGAGAATCCTAAACTGCGGCAAACTAAATCTTGAAAAACCACTGTTCGCACACAAAAGAGGCAGAAACCCGAAGGACATGCTCGTTCATACACGACCACGCTCAGGCACGGTCACAACCAGTGACAACCCTACTCTTCAACCGATTCAAGGCCACCACCCGTGTGGCAACTGCAGCACTTGCCATCTCAAGAAGAAGAGCAGACGGATTAAGTTTAGGAATGGCAGTGAATGGGAGCAAAGGAAATTTACTAACTGTAATAGCCGGAACGTCATTTACATGATCACATGCCCCTGCGGTTTAGAGTATGTTGGAATGACGTCACGACCAGCCAAAATCCGCATCGGGGAACATAAGAGTAATGTCCGATGTAAGAAAAGCACAACAAAAATGGCGACGCACTATCTGTCTGAAACGCATACAGTGAATGACCTACGATGGACAATCATAGAACAAATACAATCTGAAAGCGGTTTGCTGGAAAAAGAACAACGTTGGGTGTTCCGTCTGGGCACCCACATAACGGGCCTTAATGATAATATACCGTGGAGTCATTTCTCCTGAATGGGTATCAGATGTAACCATGGACACTCATCAACCTAGTGTCTGTAAGCCAACCTAGTATTTTCTTAAATATCCGTTTTTTCAGACCAATAACTATGAAATACGAACCTCTACCCTTAGTACAGGAGCCAGTTTGGTTAATAAACACCTAGTACCATTTTCCCTGTTTTAGAACGAATTAGGCTCTTTTTGTCCTTTTTGAAAACATGGTTGTAGCAATTACGAACAATAGCCTCTTTTTATACCCTTGATATTTTAACACTACCTGCCACCGTCACATAGGCCCCTCTTAGTAGGCGTTACCCCCCCTACTATTGATATAACAGGGTGACGATTGTACTTTATTCTCACACCTTTCTCTGGCATTATTATCTCAGCACCATTGTCCCTCTAATAGTCGAGGCACGCTCAATACAAGCGCCCCAAATCAGAGCAGCGCGTCTTCAATGCAGTCAGATGCGAGCGCTATTATATTCTTTGCACCTCTGTCCCACAATGAATTTAGGCAACCCCACACGAGCGCCTCTGATTGACCCAATCAGAGCAACGCCGGTTTCCGTGTAGGAAGATGCGAGCGTTCTAGTTGCAACGCTTCACTTCCCTCCACTTCCGGGTCAAGCCGACCCAGAACCACTTCCGGGGCATCTTTGTCTCCGAAACGGTAACCGCAGATCTGTGGATGGAAGCGCTCCCATGGCGCACGTATACACCACTAGAGGCGGGAAAACCGAGGCAATTAGGCACAGTATAAATAGGAACTCCTCGAGGCTTGACATCATCCACGGAGCCGCGAGGGGGACGATTATGCGAGGTAGTATCCTTGTATATGTAAGTACGGCATAGCCGCATCGGAGAAGCCACTCCTGCTCTCATCAAGTAGGATCTCTGACACCTACCTAATGCAGCAATTTTTATCTACAGAGTGCAATTAGCACGGGGTCCCTATCGTTTTAAAGGCTCATGACGGCACTGGCTTCAGCACTGCAAGTATGCAACCAGTTTCCTTCTTAGGCATTTCTTCCTATTTTCATGAACTCTTCAGTCACAACTAAGACTGCCTTGGGACTTAATCCATGTAGAGTGTGTGTTTTCTGTTTTTAGTTATATGTCTGTGCGTCTTGTATCTGTTCCCCTTTTTTACAGGACACTGCACTGGCACAAATACTTCATCTGTTACTTTATTAATAGGCACTGTGTATATCACTTTTGCAGGTCACAAATGCCATATCTGGAGTAACTTTATAAAACCTGATGTTTTTCCATATATTGTGTTTCTTTTTCAGATTGAAATTAAGGAATTACCTTTTCACTAATCAGATTGAGACCATTGTGTCGCATTTTGTAGCTTTACCAACTGTCTACACATACTTTTTTGTTGACATTGTCACACTATTCATGTGAGTAGGGTAGGGATCTGTGTACCCGTCCTGAAGAAGAAGCAGCACGCTTGAAACATGTTGACACACACAGGAGGTCTTGTACATTAATACAACACACCTCCGCCTCACACCTTTTTAATAATACCGGCACCAAGGCATATTAAATATTTCTACTCCACAGGTGCTAGGTATTTTTTAACATTCACTTATCATTCACTCCTGACCCTACCACTCACCCTCTCACACACTACATATAGTGACAACACCAGTGCTCCCGCGTATTCGCTGGTAGTAGCACGCCGCGTTCCGTAAAGGGACCCAAAGACTCCTATGATGAAGCATAACACCAAGGGCCCTTTTGGTGTGTGAGGGGTATTTAAGAAACACGATGTGCTTCCCACCAATGTAGGAAACACACCTGACCCATGATCAATCATCATCCATCGCATTCTCCCTTGGGTGGATCCTCTTGTTTATAAATAATTGTTAGGGGAGGTTGAATCCACCCTAGGTGTTCGTGTAGGACACCCTCTCTCCACTCCCTCCTTTGGTATTTATTGTATTTCCTATTTTTGCCTCAGTACCTTTCTTTCACTTTGTAGGCATTATCTTATTAATCTTTTCAACTTAATCTACTTGGTCATTATGATCACATTCTGAATGTTGTAATGAACATTGCATGTTAAAAATAAAGTTAATCTTCAAGAGCTATGCTATATTTTACTAATAAACAGGCAGGCACAAGTGCAGTTACCTTGCAGATAACAGGGTCATGATTTGAATGGTGCGGCAGGTGCAGCAGCACGGGGCCCAAAAGTTATCAGAACTCCTCTAAACACATAATATTGCTATATATTACAACTAAACAGGTAGTCATTGTGCAGTTATCTAGCAAGCACCAGGGTTGTGATTCCAATACTGCAGCAGGTGCAGTGGCACCAGGACCAAAGCTCCAGACACCCCACTAAACACCTAATATTGCTATATTTTGTTCCTAAACAGGCAACCACAAGTGCAGTTACCTTGCAGACAACAGGGTCATGATTTCAATGGTCCACCAGGTGCAGTAGCATCGGGCCCAAAAGTTGTCAGAACTCCTGTAAACACATAATATTGCTCTATTTGACCACTAAACAGGCAGTCACATTTGCAGTTACCTTGCAGTTCAAAGGGGCTTGATTTGAATGGTGCAGCAGGTGCAGTGGCATTGGGGCCAAAAGCTCTAGGGACCGCACTGTAGGAAAGTGTCTCTTTTTGCATGGTTACCCCCCACTTTTTGCCTGACATCTGATGCAACCTGAATTGATGTGCCTGGGGTCCCTGCCAATCAGTTTCCCAGGGCCTGTGTTTTTTCCCAAACTTATACCTTTGTAACCACAATTGGCACATCTCTGGCCACAGGGAAGCCCCTTGTAAAAGGCACCTATTGTGCCACCCTTAGAGGCCCTGTACCACAACACCCACACACTGCCATTGCAGGCTGTGTCTTTTGGTGCAGAGAAAAGTCAAGAGTCGACATGGCACACATCCCTGTGGACACCAGCCGGGACTACGGGAGACCACAGCAGGTTCAAAGCGGGATACTCACCGAGACCAAATTGGGACACCGGATGAACCCCTCCCGAGCCTCGATTAGCTGCCCAAAACCTTAATATAGTGTTTTTTTGACAAGTGTCTGTAAGTACGCCGACACTCAGACCACACACCTTAGCGCGTGTGTAGGCACTTCACTTCTTTTCACGTGGCTATTTTCACCTTTGCCACTCACTAGTCTCACTAACCCGGTCCTGAAGAAAGCCCTTCCATACATCCTTTTACGGGCTGAAACATGTAGACCACATCACATAGTCAACTAAGGGTAATAACCTCCTGGTAGTTGCACCACATATTTTTAACCATATCCTGAGCCGCCATTAATAAATTTCACAGGCAAGGATTCTAAGAGCTATTTTTAATAAAGCTCACGACACATCACATATTCACACCACACCAGCTCCGCTGTAATCAGGCGTTGTAGCACAACCGGGGAGCACTCGGCCACCCGGTTGGGACCCCAATGATGAAGCATGACACCAACCAGGTTGGTGTGTGAGGGGTCTTTTAAGTACACCTAATGGGTCCATGTACTTACCACATAAGTGATTGTAACACATACATGTAGTGGGTTTGTCCACATTGTTTAGTCTAGCATTACACTGGGGATAAGGACGTACCCCACATCTCCCTTGCTCTCCCCTTGTTTCCCTACACGTCCCTGTGGGCCATGCCTGCAACCCACTGCCTGAGGCCCAGGTAAGCCACCCCTCTAGCAGGGTGCACTAGCACTCAGGTGAGGGTCCAGTGGCATGAGCCCTGTGCCCCTACAGTGTCTAAGTCCATTCTTAGGCATTGTAAGATTAGTAAACCCATAAAGAGTATATGATCTGGGAGTTAGTCATTACGAACTCCACAGCTCCATAATGGATTTACTAAAAACTGGGATTTCATGTAAAATGCACTCGGAGGGCACCTTAGAGATGCCCTCTGAAAAACGACCAGCCCTGGTGTTGTTCTTGAATGGCTGCCCACCATTTGCCACCACCAGACAGGTTTTTGGACCCCTTGGTAGAGAGCCTCTGCTCTCTGGGTCCAGAAACAAAGCCCATCCTGGGCAGAGGTGTCATGCCTACTCCCCCAGGAGGGGCTGGGTCCACGGAAGGGAAGCTTCAAAGGCCTGCCACCTTTGGAAGCTGTCCCTGCCTTTTGCTGCCCCCAGCAACTGGCTCCCACCAGTTCTGCCCCCAACTTTGGGTGGGAGAATCAGCGGGAAAACCAAGCCAGGAAGAGAGTTGTGCCCACCTTTGCCAACCCACCCCTCAGGTGGGGGAGGCGAGAGCAATCACACATCTTAGTCCCCTCCATTTTGAAGATGAAGGGACCCAGCCAATTAGGGAGAGGCTCATGCCCCCCTCCAACTTGAGGGTGGCATAATAGGGGGTGTATCCACCCCATGGAAGGGACCCATTAGTCCCGACCTGCACACCCATTTTAATACAGCTAAATCTAGTATTTAGGGCAATCCCGAACTTTGCCTCCTCAGATTCGAGGAAGAAAGAAGATGGACCGAAGAGCTGTGCTGACCCATGAAGAAGAGGACACCTACTGCTTTGGCCCTAGCCCTACCGGCCTGTCCAGCCTTTAACCTGCCTACAGCGAGAAGCCCGGTGAGTCCAGCAGCCAGCAACCCCCAGAGCCTGGAGGACCTGCCCTGCACTCATCTAACAGACTCTGTCTCCCATGAGCACCGGATTTGCTCAAGCCAAGACTCACCCGCAGAATCCGGATCCAAGGGGCACCCGATGCCCATGGCCTGAGTTCGAGTTGTCCAACACCACGAGGAGGTCTCCCCAGTGATCCTGACTTTGGATCTGGTGATTCCCGACCTTCATCAAGTTTCAATTTTATGCCTGCAGCCTCAACCTGAAGCATCCCCCTGACCGCGACCGGAGCTGGTAAGAAGACCCGACGCCAAAAGACACCCTTGCACCCCATGCTCCACGGCCTTGGGTGGGCCAACCGACAGTGTCCAGGAATCCCCCAAGAACCCAATTTGCCTCTCCAGCCGGAGGTCGCCTTCAGAAAGTCTCCCTGCCTGAGCCTGCAGCATCTTTACTAAACCGAAGGTCGCCATTGGACTCCACGGGGCCCTGACGTCTTCTTGGCACACTGCACCCCCCGCCCTTGTGCAGCTGGTGGTGCAGCTCCTGTGCTGATTGTTAGCCCCTGCAGTGCTAACCTTAACCCCAGGAGCTTTGCTCCAACAGCCAAGTGGCCTGCTCGCAAGCAGTCCCTAGCCGAAAGCCCCCTTAGCCCCATTGGCTAACATTGGGCCTCTCTACTCTGCACCTGGGCGTCCCAGTGCCGCTGGTGGTGCAACTTAAGTGCCTACCTAGACCTTGGGGAACCTTGGTCCTAACCCCCAAAACTCCCACTCGTGAGTTGAGTACGTACCTGTGAAACCATTTTTCCCATAGGGACCAACGTTATTTGTTTTGTCCCTAAAAATGTTGTGTTGAACTGATGTTTGTATGGAGACAAAGTAACTACACTACAAATCTTTAAAAGTCTTACTTACCTTGTATTGTGAGATCCCTGGCGTGGTATCTAGGCATACCACCTGAGTAGTCGATGTAATCTAAAAGCAATCTAAAAGTATTCCAAAAGTAATTACTTTATAATTTAAACTGCTTTTTGTACCAATACCAACCTGTAATGATTGCAAATTCAGCCACAACTGCATTTCCTTGTGAAGTCTTGCATTTGAGAGTATATTCTACTTACCTGTGCCAAGTCCTACTTGGTTCTAAAAATAAAACATTTGAATACCTTTTTTATATTTACCTAATTGGTATGGATTCAGTCTCTGAATGTGTGCCATCAGTCTTGATTGAGTGAATACAATAAATGCTTAACACACCCTCTGGTTAGGCCTAACTGCTTGCCCACACTACCACAAAGAAAGCTGTTAGTACTTACCTAATTTAGCCATTGCTATACCTTTAGGGATCCACTGGACTCTGTGCACACAATACCTTACTTTGGTATAGTATATACAGAGCCAGCTTCCTACACCCACTAAACTCAGATTATTGCTGAATTTTACTACTAAACAAGACAGTCTCAAGTGCAGTTATCTAGCAGGCAATAGGGTCATGATGCGAATGGTGCAGCAGGTGCAGTAGCATGAGGACTAAAAGCTCTAGGCACTCCACTAAACACCTAATATTCCTATATTTTACTACTAAACAGGCAGTCACAAGTGCAGTTACCTTGCAGGCAACAGGGTCATGATTTGAATGGTGCAGCAGGTGCAGTGGCACCGGGCCCAAAAGTTGTCAGAACTCCTCTAAACACCTAATAACGCTATATTTTACTACTATACAGACAGACAAAATTGCAGTTATCTTGCAGTTAAAATGGGCTTGGTTTGAATGGTGCGTCAGGTGCAGTGACATTGGGGCCAAAAGCTTTAGGGACCCCACTAAACGCAGAATATTGCTAAATTTTACTACTAAACAGGCAGCAACAAGTGCAGTTATCTAGCAGGCAGGCTAATTTGGCTATATTTCCGGGGCTGTCGAGACAATCCGACAGTTCCAGTTTCTCCAACTGAACATTTATATAGGTAATCCAGGGGATTTTTTTGCACAGTCCAATTTCAGACAATCTAAAATAATGGCAGGCACTAGAGCCATGATTTCAATGGTGCGACAGGTGCAGTGTCACCCGGGCCCAAAGTTGTCAGAACTCCTCTAAACACCAAATATTGCTATATTTAACTACTAAATATGCAGTCACAACTGCAGTTACCCTGCAGGCACTAGGGTCATGATTTCAATGGTACTGAAGGTGCAGTGGCACCGGGGCCAAATGTTGTCATAACTCCTCTAAACACCAAATATTGCTATATTTTACTAATAAAAAGGCAGTCACAAGTGCAGTTACCTTGCAGTTAAAAGGGACTTGATTTGAATGGTGTGGCAAGTGCAGCAGCACTTGGCCCAAAAGCTCTAGGGACCCCACTAAACCCAGATTATTGCTAAATTGTACTGCTAAACAAGACAGTCACAAGTGCAGATATCTAGCAGGCAATAGGTCATGATTTGAATGGTGCAGCAGGTACAGGAGCACCAGGACTAAAAGCTTAGGCACCCCACAAAACCACTTAGGTGCCCATTTTTTGGAGTTGCCTGCTCCTGCTCCTATTGGTGCCATCTTTGACGATAGAGTTTGCTGGACTCCAGTTCAAATGATACTTTCCCCTCACCTGTTTTCCTCGTCCGAACGCATTGCTAGTGCGGTGCTTGCCATGCCCCCTGACACGTCCCTCTCATGACGGGCTTCTTAAGTCAGATCACAGCGCGTCCTCGCTAGCGAGACAAGGTTGTTGCCTCTTTTGTTTCTTTGTAGGCACTTACCTGCCCATTTTTTGGAGTTGCCTGCTCTGCTACTCTTGACGCCATCTTTGAATAAGGGCCGTCCCTTTTAAAGTGTTTTAATCTGTTTATTAGTTCTTACCCCCTTTATGCTGCTTTATGTTTAATTTCACCAGTAGTCATTAGCCACAGGAGAGCCTGTGTCTGGTGATAGAGGTTGATGGACCTCAGAGAAAATGTTACTTTCCCCTCGTCTGATCTCGCTGCTAGTGCAACGCTGCCACGCTCCTCTCACGATGGGCTTCTTAAGGCCGATCACGTTGCGTCTGCACTGATGGCCCACCAAAGGTGCGCCTAACGCAAGCCCGTCTGCTCCCGTCCACGCCTGGACCATGCCCAGTGCCCGTCCCTTTGGCCGTTTAGCCTGGATCAGCGATGGCTGTTAACCTATTCAATAGAGTCACTGCTAGCTCTCAGGCCACTTGGTAACTCCAATGACTGCTTCCGATTAAGGGGCCGATTCCGATCTCGGTCGGAGGCGCACCCAATACCATTCGGTCGGGAAAAAAGCCATGCGAAAGCCTGTTTCCCGACCGATCCGTACAGCACACCGAACGAGCAAGTACGATGCGCACAACAGCAAAAATTCCGGCCGAGCCGTACTCACCCAAACCAGGTCCTGTTCTCCGACCGAGGCGAATCCGGAAACGCCGAATCGAGTCGCACGGAAGGGAAAATGCAGCCCCGTCCGGCCGGACAAGTACGATGCGCTTCCCGTACGCGCCGAACCACGTCGCTACGCACGGCACGTCAAAGCATCCGGAGAGGCGCACATAAGCTCCGAATCGCGCCACAACACGATCCACGGCTACGAGGCGAACACGGCACCGGCGATGACGACGCGAAGCGGCGAGGGCGAGCGAGCGGCGAGGACGAAGCGAGCGGCGAGGACGACGCAAAGCAACGAGAAGGACGAACGACACGAACCAACCATGAATCCCTTCGTCCCGATCATACCAATATTCTACATCTACTACCGGAACAGGCACGGACGCGTACGGCGCAGAAGGTAAGTCAGACACCAACCACAAAACACATACAACACGTACACGACACATCACACACATACACTGGGAATCTGAATATACTTACACCAGCAACAGCAGCACCATAGGGGCGGGATGCCCATCACCAATGCCACATATGCACACAGGGGCCTGAATGCGCGCCACCACCCCAACCCAGGGGGGCTGGATGCCTACCACTACTACCACCCTTAGCCAGGGGGCAGGGTGCCCACCACTACTACCACCCTTAGCCAGGGGGCAGGATGCCCACCACTACTACCACCCTCACCCAGGGGGGCAGGATGCCTACCACTACTACCACCCTTAGCCAGGGGGCAGGATGCCCACCACTACTACCACCCTTAGCCAGGGGGCAGGATGCCCACCACTACTACCACCCTCACCCACGGGGGGCAGGATGCCTACCACTACTACCACCCTTAGCCAGGGGGCAGGATGCCCACCACTACTACCACCCTTAGCCAGGGGGCAGGGTGCCCACCACTACTACCACCCTTAGCCAGGGGGCAGGATGCCCACCACTACTACCACCCTCACCCACGGGGGGCAGGATGCCTACCACTACTACCACCCTTAGCCAGGGGGCAGGATGCCCACCACTACTACCACCCTTAGCCAGGGGGCAGGATGCCCACCACTACTACCACCCTCATCCAGGGGGGCAGGATGCCTACCACTACTACCACCCTTAGCCAGGGGGCTGGATGCCTACCACTACTACCACCCTTAGCCAGGGGGCAGGATGCCTACCACTACTACCACCCTTAGCCAGGGGGCAGGATGCCCACCAATACTACCACCCTTAGCCAGGGGGCAGGATGCCTACCACTACTACCACCCTTAGCCAGGGGGCAGGATGCCTACCACTACTACCACCCTTAGCCAGGGGGCAGGATGCCCACCACTACTACCACCCTTAGCCAGGGGGCAGGATGCCTACCACTACTACCACCCTTAGCCAGGGGGCAGGATGCCTACCACTACTACCACCCTTAACCAGGGGGCAGGATGCCCACCACTACTACCACCCTTAGCCAGGGGGCAGGATGCCCACCACTACTACCACCCTCATCCAGGGGGCAGGATGCCTACCACTACTACCACCCTTAGCCAGGGGGCAGGATGCCTACCACTACTACCACCCTTAGCCAGGGGGCAGGATGCCTACCACTACTACCACCCTTAACCAGGGGGCAGGATGCCCACCACTACTACCACCCTTAGCCAGGGGGCAGGATGCCCACCACTACTACCACCCTCATCCAGGGGGGCAGGATGCCTACCACTACTACCACCCTTAGCCAGGGGGCAGGATGCCTACCACTACTACCACCCTTAGCCAGGGGGCAGGATGCCCACCACTACTACCACCCTTAGCCAGGGGGCAGGATGCCCACCACTACTACCACCCTCATCCAGGGGGGCAGGATGCCTACCACTACTACCACCCTTAGCCAGGGGGCAGGATGCCTACCACTACTACCACCCTTAGCCAGGGGGCAGGATGCCTACCACTACTACCACCCTTAGCCAGGGGGCAGGATGCCCACCACTACTACCACCCTTAGCCAGGGGGCAGGATGCCTACCACTACTACCACCCTTAGCCAGGGGGCAGGATGCCTACCACTACTACCACCCTTAGCCAGGGGCAGGATGCCCACCACTACTACCACCCTTAGCCAGGGGCAGGATGCCTACCACTACTACCACCCTTAGCCAGGGGGCAGGATGCCTACCACTACTACCACCCTTAGCCAGGGGGCAGGATGCCTACCACTACTACCACCCTTAACCAGGGGGCAGGATGCCCACCACTACTACCACCCTTAGCCAGGGGGCAGGATGCCCACCACTACTACCACCCTCATCCAGGGGGCAGGATGCCTACCACTACTACCACCCTTAGCCAGGGGGCAGGATGCCTACCACTACTACCACCCTTAGCCAGGGGGCAGGATGCCTACCACTACTACCACCCTTAGCCAGGGGGCAGGATGCCCACCACTACTACCACCCTTAGCCAGGGGGCAGGATGCCTACCACTACTACCACCCTTAGCCAGGGGGCAGGATGCCCACCACTACTACCACCCTCACCCAGGGGGGCAGGATGCCTACCACTACTACCACCCTTAGCCAGGGGGCAGGATGCCCACCACTACTACCACCCTTAGCCAGGGGGCAGGATGCCTACCACTACTACCACCCTTAGCCAGGGGGCAGGATGCCTACCACTACTACCACCCTTAGCCAGGGGGCAGGATGCCTACCACTACTACCACCCTTAACCAGGGGGCAGGATGCCCACCACTACTACCACCC
Organism: Calotriton arnoldi; assembly: GCA_963921515.1. Taxonomy (NCBI): domain Eukaryota; kingdom Metazoa; phylum Chordata; class Amphibia; order Caudata; family Salamandridae; genus Calotriton; species Calotriton arnoldi. The sequence goes on along the minus strand of CAWUFW010020307.1, from coordinate 3,282 downwards.
TTAGCCAGGGGGCAGGATGCCCACCACTACTACCACCCTCATCCAGGGGGGCAGGATGCCTACCACTACTACCACCCTTAGCCAGGGGGCAGGATGCCTACCACTACTACCACCCTTAGCCAGGGGGCAGGATGCCTACCACTACTACCACCCTTAACCAGGGGGCAGGATGCCCACCACTACTACCACCCTTAGCCAGGGGGCAGGATGCCCACCACTACTACCACCCTCATCCAGGGGGGCAGGATGCCTACCACTACTACCACCCTTAGCCAGGGGGCAGGATGCCTACCACTACTACCACCCTTAGCCAGGGGGCAGGATGCCTACCACTACTACCACCCTTAGCCAGGGGGCAGGATGCCCACCACTACTACCACCCTTAGCCAGGGGGCAGGATGCCCACCACTACTACCACCCTTAGCCAGGGGGCAGGATGCCCACCACTACTACCACCCTCATCCAGGGGGCAGGATGCCTACCACTACTACCACCCTTAGCCAGGGGGCAGGATGCCTACCACTACTACCACCCTCACCCAGGGGGGCTGGATGCCTACCACTACTACCACCCCACTCATAGGATGGACAATGCATGACACAACAAGCACACCACAACCTAGGGAATGCAAGATTAAGACATCCCCCCACCACCATGACAAGCGTGTGAGCAGGCTGTGTCAAATGCCTACAACACCGAACATGACTTTGAACATACAATGTGACCCCCTAGCACATGTGCCACACATATATGTGTGTGGCACCCACAATGCTAAGCAGCCCATGACCATTGTGGCAATGGGGCCTAAACCCCCATCATCACAGTGACCAAAAGGTAAGTGTGGGGTCCATAGCTGAAGCACATTTTGACCATTGTGGCAATGGGGTCTAAACCCCCATCATCACAGTGACCAAAAGGCAAGTGTGGGGTCCATAGCTGAAGCCCATTTTGACCATTGTGGCAATGGGGTCTAAACCCCCATCATCACAGTGACCAAAAGGTAAGTGTGGGGTCCATAGCTGAAGCACATTTTGACCATTGTGGCAATGGGGTCTAAACCCCCATCATCACAGTGACCAAAAGGCAAGTGTGGGGTCCATAGCTGAAGCACATTTTGACCATTGTGGCAATGGGGTCTACACCCTCATCATCACAGTGACCAAAAGGTAATTGTTGACAAAGAAAGAGCTGCAACTGCCAAACTGCATGGATCATTCCTGGTCACAGAACCAAAAACTCATCTGTGGCAAAGTAGTGTATGTGTCCCATTGCAACATAAATTGGGGGAGCCAAATACTGCAGTGCAAATGAAACATTCCTTTGGCCATGTGCAGACAAACAACACCCATGGGGGCTGAGACCGTCAACAGTCATCAATGACACAATGACAGAAGTGACCATCAGAATGCAGAACCACATATTTGCACCAATGGGCACACAAATGCAGATACCCTGTGGAGACAGCAGATGTGAGGTGAACAGATACCATACCATGGCAGCAATGGGACACACAAACCATGATCACTGTGCTGACCGATGACCTAGGAGTCCCAGGGACAGCAGGGGAAACACACCAAACAACATACAGCCAATGGCACACCCAAGATATGCCAATGCAGTGGTGCAGATGCACAAACACAAACAGGCAGACCAACACTGTCATCATACACAGCAGGTGAGGGGTGGGGGTGCCAGTGTCCCCAGGCAACAACACAACACATGAGGAGAGCTGAATACCAATCATACAGATGTGCATACACTGCCACACTAAGGTAACTCATGGATCCAAATCCCCTATGTGGGCAAGCAGGCATTGACAGGTGAGAGGGAGCACAAAACACACATGTCACACAGGCACGTAGGAACAACAACTGACACAACAAGTCACAGACACACCACAGCACCACCCCCAGGGCCCCCACAATGTGGTGACACTGGGCTGAATAAAAATACCACTGTGATGACAAAGCTAAATGTCGTTCACACTGTGAACCACAGTCAGGTGTCCTGAGCAACAAACTACCATCACACCTACACAAGCACAAATCAATCAGCATGGCCAGTAAGCCAAGGCCAACATGGAGGCAGGGGACTAGCCGGGCAACAACTCTCATCTGCACACACTCAAGACCACACCCCTCGACCTCCAACAATGTGCAGCAGTGAAGTACACATGCACTGGTGACATTGCACATACACCCATGACTATTCCAGGGTGGTGGGTGGGAACCAAGGTGTAGAAACACATCACACATGGACACTCAACAAGACTCCTGAATGTCTGACACACTGCACACTACGCTGTACATGGACATGACGGCAATACCACACCGACCAATGGGATCCCAGCCACAGTCACACACCAATGAAGAAGCCAAGGTCACCCACAAAGAACACACATAGACAACAACCAACATTGCAGCCCGGACCCTAAGGAGTGCCAGCAGTCACACACACAACGTGTCACAATCACTGAAAGATAACACAAACTGGAAATCACATGACAGGGGCAAACAACAAGTGCCAAAGGGAAACCTGACTGTGACCCATCTGCGTCTGCACACAAACTCTGCCCTGACAGCAAACACACCTATGGGTGACACCCTGATGACCAGTAATGTGCCATGCACCCACATCACAGAGAACACAGGGAGAAGACTTTGGGGGAACATAGCTCAAGTCAGCAAGCATCACAAACAGGTACAACACTAGGGATCACAGCATGCGCAGATGAATGGAAGTGAACACACAGACATGCACATACAACACACACCTTGGGCGCAGGCAATGTCACACGTGTACACACTGCCATGAGGGGACTCCACTCCTGTGTGAGGAAAGCTGTGCCATATGTTGCCTCAGTAGGGCCCCATCATGTCAGCTGAGCACTTGGTCACACAATCAACAATTAGCACCAAATGAGGGCTCCCATCACATCAGCCTGGTCATGGATGTGCCAACGGAATCATCAGCACAGATCCAACACACTTGTATAGCAATGTTGCACTGACTACACGGATGAGTCCCTCCCCATTGATGCCCAAACCTGCATGTCCACTGGAGATGGCAACACGGTCAGGGAAGTAGACAAATGCAACGATGGCAGGCACAACAGATGTGCAGGGGTGGAAGCCACAGATATGAAATTGCCAATGTAAGTAGGAAACCCATTGCCAAATACTGAACACATGACACCCTCAGATGCTGCTATTGATGACATGGATACACCACATGATAGGACACATTCCCCCTGGACCACATGGGTTCCTGCACAGTGACACT